>JAEPRC010000530.1:0-31806 GCA_016758945.1 Mucor plumbeus
TATTGTGCCCATATGCATCTTGTTGCTTTTTTAGCCATATTCACTGAGGACAACAGCTTAGGCTATAATGTGCAGCCCACCTGTGCATAACAAAATCGTATTGTGCAGTACAGGTCGGCCGTAGTGATAAGATTTATTTAAGAACTTTGATGTAGTGAAATACTAGTAATATATCACTACAAGAAGTAAGTTAATGATATGAAATAACATTTACAATTGTTTTTATTGTTCTAAAGTAAGATCCGGGAAGTAGGATATTTGAGACGTACTCACTTGTTAAGTCTAGCTGTACAAAATAAGCTCAACTTAAATGTGCAGTGTTACTAATGTAAATAGCTTGATCTGACATCTGACATGTAATGTCAAAAAGAAATGATCAATCAAATACTGGTCTAACAGATAAATGTAAAATAGAATTTGTATATAAATAAAACAAATTATTAATATTAAATAAAGACTATCGTTAATTTTTATGTCTGATTTAATTTAAAGAAGTTTCCTTTATTAGATTAGACATTTTTTCTTGCACTACTATTTACTCTAAATTGCGTGCAGTTTTCGCATCTCAAAGACAGCTAACTGAAAGGCTAATTTTTGCAGCCCACTATGTTGTGTTAAAAAGATCATCACTGAAGTGAGCCTATTACTTACTGTGCTGCACTCTTACTGAAAAAATTAAAAATATGATATCTATGAAAAGTGACCCAAGAAAGCTGCTACTCCACATAAATATTGATACGAGAAAATTCTATACGAACCTCTAATATCAGCGCTCTTAGGTTATAGTGCATTTGGTAAGTCTGAACAAGAAGTTGGTTATCTGCTACTTTTTACATCTACTAAGACCAGTAAGTTCATTAGTTCTCGCCGAATATGATTCCAAATGAGTTCTTTTTTAACTGGCAAGTATTTCTAGCGTTAATCCACAGAAGCACAGTTAATTTAATCTCCATGAGTTGCTATGAAAATGGGGAAATAAAAACGAGCACTTTATTAAACCATTTTATGTAGAGTGTTTCAGATGTTTGAGATTTTTTATAAAATTAAATAGAGGTTCAGAATTAAATTTTGAAGTTGCACTTAATACGCAATAAATATTCGAGTAATATATATTTTGATTCCATTAGCCAACAACTGTTTTTGAAGGAGTTCAGCACAGTTTTCAACAAAAAGTCTTTCTTTCTATACTTGAAAAAAATTAAGCAGCTAAAAAATTCCCGCAATCAGTAAATATAATCCAAATGGGCTAAAAGCTCCAACGTATATTTTACAGCTATTATAGCACTATTCAGATTTAATATATTAGTACCTCATCAGTTTGATAGTTACATTGTAGGGATGAAACACGCAGTTTTTTTGAGTGCAATTTGCAGCCAGACAGATTGTTTCAATTAGAAATAACTTTACATCAACCAAAACCAGAATATACTGCAATGTAAACTGTAGAATTTTACAAATGAAATTCCTCTTTTATGTATAATAATTTCATAAAAAATGCAGCTGAAATCAAGAAAATAACGAAAAAGAAACCAAAGTATCCAGAGCATATAAAGGTATTGAGAAGTGGAACACGAAGAGAATAAACGAAGGGAGGGGGGTTGGTTGATTAAATTGACTATTCCTTTAGTATATTTACGTTTTTGAATACTACGAATGTAAAAAGTTGCACTAAGTATTTAAATCAATTTAAAGATTACTTTGTATATTGTATCTTTCATTCTTACATTATGCTTTTAGGGAAGCTCAAAAAGAAATAAATGCCTATACTGTATCGATAATTAAAAAATGGGTATTTATGAAATTTTTCCATTATTTGACGTAAAAAAATCAATTTTTGAGGAGCAATGTTAAAGAATGATAAGTTTTAAAGTTATTTAACGTTAGCGTTTAATTTGTGAAATGACCGCCCATTAGAGTGTATGCAAAGTCTTCTCATTTTATATATGATGAAACCAATTTTATTTCCACAGAAATTTTATTTAACTGATTAATTTAAAAATAAAGTGAATGTCATAATGAAGAAAATGTATCAAAGGTAAGCTTCAACCTTAGTCTGCATTGTTCATGCTCATAGTAATAGTCTCTCTAAAATCTGTAGCATTAAACGAAAAATAAGGTAACGAGTGGTTTGTATAATTTAATAGAAGCGAAATATAAATTTAAAGGATTGAAGCTTACATAGATTGCCAAGCTCGGAATTTGGTATATACGTATGTAGCGTTGGTTGTTATCTTTGGTGTTGTTTCTATAACATGATCTACTTTTTTTTTTCTTTGGCGTTTGATGATGTTTATAGTTTTAAAGCCATTTCAAATTGTGTTGTGTATCATTAAGTATATTTGTTTATGCACATTCATTGCTGTTATAGCATTCCTGTAGAGTAGCAAAGAGAGAAACGAAACAGATTCCATGGTACTACATTCATACATTTGCATACATGAACAACATTTAAGAAAAAAGAAATTTCTTTTAATCTATGTATATACATACATAGATTATATGAAAGAAGATTATAATAGTGTTACAGGAAAGGATAGTGATATCCATTCCATCATCCCGTTTTGTTTATTTGCTTGTTTTGAAATCTCATACAAATATCATCCAAAAAAGTAAGTATTTTACCTATTTATACATAAAGAAGCATCTCAGAAAAGAATGAAGGTTTCCTTACATATTTTTTTGATTTTGAAAAAAAAAAGTGGTATATATATATATATTTGCGTAAACACATTTTATGTGATATATCAAGACCTCAAAACGTCCAAACAGATTAGATCCTATTTAACTATGTGATGTACATGTATAATCTAGAATATATGCATTACATAATAATTTGATAATTTAATAGTAAAAAAAAAAAAAAAAAAAGATTTATGAAGAAGTTATCATCATCCGAGTGTCTTGGTGCATATGCACGTTTCAAACTAATTTCAAATTTGCTGCATTAAATAGCATAAACCATATATATACATTTATAAAACGTGGGACACAGATATATAATACCAGAAGTGCATGTACATGTAGTGAAACCTTTGATCTTTCTTTCTTCTCATGTATACACATTAAAAATAACTCTGAGTTATAGAGGCATGCAATTACATATATAATCATATACATGCTTCCCATGTAATTATTGGCGATCCAATATTGCTGATCTTCCAATGGTAAATTCCAGGCATTGAAAAAAGAGGGCGTGGCTGTATATATTTGTTTATATGTATGCATATATTGGTATCAACAATATCATCCTGGACACATCATATACATATAGAACAAAGCTTATCATTTAATAGCCTATCGGATCACTTGGGTTTTTTAATTTTTGTTTATTCAAAAGATGCCAAACCTTGATTTTAATTCACTGAGATTTTTCGTAGTTAAATTTTTGAAACTACTTTTTTTTTTTTATTCTTTTTATTTTGAAAAAGGCAAATGTTTATATTATAGCTCAAATAATAATGATAATAATAAAAAAAAGGCACATATTACGTGATTATAATGTTCTTATATATATATAATATTCAAAACAAGACTCATGATAAAAAGGTGTGACAATAATTTATTCTAAACATATATGGCTGTTTCATGCAGTAAAAGAGAGAAATGTTCCAATAACCAGATCGGAAGTAGGGATGTGGTGCAAAAAAGAGAAAAATATCGTGCTGTTATAATATAACTTCTAAAATAGTCCAAAGTATGCGTAATAATGTTTTAGAGTTTAGCTACCTCCATTACTGACGATGATGATGTTGATGATGATGATGATGAAGGACTGATTTGAAAGAATGAGTGTATTTCATCAACTAGACTATCTACTTGATCAGATGTATTATGACCATGAAGACAAATCCTAACTCTTTCTTGACCAATGGGTACTGTAGGCGAACAGATAGGTTTTACAATAAATCCCTTATCATTTAAATAACTTGCTAATGCTCTGACAGGAGCATTACCGTTCAATACAACCCCTTGAATAGGGCTAGATGATGGCAATAGCGTTCCTGAGGGTAAGCGGATAGTGTCCCTGAAACGTTGAGTGATATCATGTACATGTTTTTGAATCTAAAGCTTTCAATTAATTATTTTGCATCATACCATCATCAATATTTCATATTTCTTACAGGTATAGTTTCTCCATTTTCAAGTACATCATAAACACATTTAATGGAAGCCAATGAACTATACGACATGAAGGTTGAATAGATTAAAGGTCTTGCATAATTGATTAAATACTGTCGAAGGGTTTCAGATCCAAGGATAGCAGCTAGTAGAGAAAACCATGTCAATGAAATATATACGCATTATTATTTGATATAATATACCTCCATTGCTTGCTAAAGCCTTGCCAAATGTATGCAATCTAGCAAATATTTCATTTTCTAATCCCAATTGTGAAATAACACCTCTTCCTTTATCCCCATAAACACCTGTACTGTGTGCCTGTTATTTTTTTTTTTTTTTTTTTTTTTTTTTTGAATTTAAATTAATTATGCGGCCTCAGGTACAAGCTGTCAAACTCAAAAAAAAATTTTTTTAAAAAAAAACTTACTTCATCTACAATGATATATCCATTTTCTTTATGGGGCCAATATTTTTGAAGTACAGCCACCAATTCATTTAATGGGGCAACATCACCATCCATGGAATACACGGTTTCTACCGCAACAAAAACGTTTTTCCCAGGATACTGAGCTATAGCCAATTGAATAATGCGCTCAAAGTCCTGAACATTGGAATGAAGAAAAGGTATACATTTAGCAGCACGAGACATTCGCATTCCTTCGTGAACACTGGCATGAATTAATTCATCATATACAATGATATCTCCGCGTTGAGGTACTGTGCTAAATAAACCAGCATTGGCATCAAAGCCTGAATTAAAAATCAAAGCTGTTTCACTATTGTGGAATTTGGCGATTTTTCTTTCCAATTGCTCACAATAAGAAGAATTTCCGTCTAATAATCTTGAACCAGTAGAGCCTAATATTGTAGGCAATTGCTGTAATTCTTTAATGTAAGTAGCCTTAAAATGATTGCTATGTGATAAGCCTAAAAAATCATTTGAACTAAAGTCAATGGCATTTGATGGATTTACAACTAATCTACGGATCTTCGATATTTGACGTCGTTTTTTCAAGGTTTCCTCGAGTTGATGTTCAAGTTTAGGCATTTCTTTTTTGATATTTTAAAGATAGTTACCAAAAGTTAATAAAACAATTCAAGGGGGGGGGGTAAAAGAAAATCTTTTAATATGAAATAATTGTAACTGACTCATATCTAATTTACCAGACAAGATTTCAATTATTAAACACCCGCGAAAGAAAAAGAAAAAGCAAAATGGAGATCCTGACTTCTTCCCCATTTGTTTTTTCATCGAAACGAAATGATAGATGAAACAATTTGATAATAAGGGCTTTCCGATATGTATGCATATTATTTCTGCAAAACAAATCCTTTTATTTGTTTATTATGTATGTGTTTGTACCTGAAAAAATAAAAAAAAAAAAATGAAATCCTCTAATATTTTTACATACAATTCTCTTTTTGATAAAACCTCTTTCTATATATCCATTATTGAAATTAAAGGGTCGACATAATAATGATTGTTATAAACATCATATTTACTCCATAAATATACGGCTTGATACTTCAAAAAATGAAAATAGAACCGGGAGGGGGTTTTTTTGATAGTTAATTACTCATATAATCAAATGTCGACAGATCCCTTAATCAAATGATCTCTTTATGAGTATACGTTTCATAAATAATAAAGAGAAAATATGCCTAAAATTGGATCATTAACTTTGTTTGTTTGAGGATTCCTTTGAACCAAAGTCTTTTTATTGTATAAATAGGACATACATTTTAGTAAATTTTCCCTTTTTTTTTTTTTTTTTTTTTTTTTTTGTATACATTATTATTCTTCATATAATCATACTACTACTTTTACTATTAATACTTGCATACTTAAAATGATGATGGTTACTGAAACAACTTCTCCAACTTTGACATTTAGATCAAGTCCTGAACCTTTACTCTCTTACATGGTCTCTAATATAGATGATTTAGTTCAATGCTCAAAAGAACGCAGATATTATCAACACATGCTCTTACCTGAATTGCCTAAATTTATCAAATTAGTTTATC
Organism: Mucor plumbeus; assembly: GCA_016758945.1. NCBI lineage: Eukaryota > Fungi > Mucoromycota > Mucoromycetes > Mucorales > Mucoraceae > Mucor > Mucor plumbeus. The sequence goes on from JAEPRC010000530.1 coordinate 6,148, forward strand.
AAAAATGCCGTCTTACACCTACTGTCTTGGTGATTGGTCTCATTTATCTTGAACGTCTCAAGAAGAACTTGCCTGATCAAGCTCAAGGAGGTAACTTATTATTGATTATTGTAATCAGCATTTGCTAACATGTCATTACAGAATACGATACACCTCACAAGTTATTTTTGGCTGCCATGATTGTAGCTACAAAATACATTGAAGATTATGCTTCCCATGCAGTGTCGATCTATCGCATTGTATCCCCGCTTTACACATCAAGAGAATTGAATGAAATGGAACGCAGTTTCTTGGGTGTATTAAAGGTAAATACATATATACAGACATATTTGGAGTATACACAATCTAATGCATTTTTTTATTAGTTTGATTTATTCGTTGATATATCTGAAATGGATAGATTTGTTGATGAACATCAAGAATCACTTGAGCTTGAATTATTGAGTATGGTTTAAAGCAAAAGAAGTCTGGATTTATTCATCAAAATATATACTACTGTATGATGATTATTTCACAACAATAACAACAACAACAGCTAATGTAACCAACTATCTAATGATTATTCATCGTCATTCTCGGTCTCTTTTTTTCTTTACGCCTTTATTTTTTTATTTTATTATTATTATTATTTTTTTTTTCTGTATGTATTTGTAAATATCTCTTATTTTTTTTTTTTTTTTTTTTTTTTTTTGCATTCATTCTCTCTTTTTACATTGAAAGAGTATACCTTGACACACACACATACGTTTTATTTATTTATCATTATTATATCTTTTATAAAATAAATTAAATTAACATTTTAAATTTGACTAAAAACTACTAAAATACTAAACTTTTTACGGTGTTGTACAAGAAAAAGGTATCAAAATGCCATCCGTATCTTGTGATACATCAAAAAGAAACAAAGAAGGCTTTTATAAACATAGTATTATTTGTTTGAAACGTTAGTAATACATAAGCCATGCATATATACATTCTAAAAAAAAATGAATTTTGTATGTATACAGTAAAGCATTCGTACATATTGCAGTAGTAAACTATCAATAAAATTCATCTTGTACTGCTATTAATACATGTGGATCTCTCCATTATACATGAGATACCTCTTGATGTATGCGGAATGTGTATCATAATATATATATATATATATATATATATATAATAATATGCCTGTTTTTTTTATTTGTTTATCATGTGTTGGTTTATAAGAAAAAAGGTGTTACTACTACCTGAATTATCTACTATAACCATCATTTCTTTTTGTTTATGTATATATTTTTGATACGTGGCTCATTTTATGCATACATTTAATTTTGGGTATAAAACCATATTGCTCAAACTTATTGTACTATATAAAAGCTAAACGATTCCCTATTTACCGTTAACTATACAACTATTTTATACATTTATTTTCTTCTTTCTTCCTATTTTTTCTTTTAAAGGAATATATATATATACAGGAAAATAAATATGAGCATTCCTTCATTTACTAATTATGAAATACATAATTCAACATGTGTACCAATATCTTTCAATATACTGAAATTGTATATACAATCATCTTGCTTTCCGGGTATACATACTGTACACATATAAATATATATAACAGGCAGCAGATGGCATGGATCATTGATCATATTATATAAATACAACTCACTGATCATGTTCCACATCTTCAATTTTCGATATATATTTTTTCTATTAAATTCTCAATTCCAAATCGACAGACACAAAATCATGACTGAAATGCTAAATATATGAAACATTTGTAAGTATATGTATAAGAAGGATTAAATTATCAGAAAAAGGTAATCTAGACCACCTGCTTTTTTTTTCTAGAAAATTAGGTTGTCTTAATTTAAACATTCATTGGTTTGATACACGTAGTTCTGTTATATATAAGACTAATTGCAATCAGTTGCCTATTGATATCCAACGAAAGATTTATTTTAGTCAACAAGATATAGGATCACATTCGAATAGATACTAAAGAATCCTGTGAAAACTTATGTCAAATAAAAAATGCTTGCTTTGTATTGTATGTTTTTTTGTTAATGCATTGTGGAGTCGTAATTTATATTTTTTTCTGTAATACAGTAGTTCTTTAAAGGCAATATATGTTAAACAGAAAAGTTACTAAATGATATGCTAAAAAAAAAAAAAATACAGAACGTATCTAGCTAGCCACTATCATATAAAATAATTTATTTTAATAAAAAAATATTATAAGCTGCATAAGCAAAAATCTTTATGCATAATGTTTCGTATAAAATTTTGCTTCTGCTGAGTATATCACAATGAAAAATGTATTATCAGCGAGATTTTGAGCTGATTGTTTACCGACCTTCTATGATTTATAGCCCTAATAGATTTGTTATATGTTCTTAATATGCTAATTTGTCTTTTGGGAGAATTCAGTATGCAGAGTGAATATAATGGATATTGGTCGCTCATAACATCAGTAACCGCTTGTTATTAAGAAGGCGAGGTGGCTTATTAAAGCATCCTATATAGAAAACGCATAAACTCATATCAAGTGATAATTTTTCATTTATATCTTTTTTCTTTACAAAAAAATGAAACAGAAAAGCGATAATATAGCATTTTTTTCAAAGCAGGAGAGTCTACAACCAGATTTCTTTTTGGAAGAAATTAAGCCAAAAGAAAGCTTTTTAGAAGAGACGCTTGATGTATCAACACAAGAATTGTTGCCTAATACTGCTGTTATCAGTTTTAAAGTGGAAGCAAATGATGATATGGAGAATATTAAAGACCTTGAAATGGTCAGCGATTATGACATTGAAAATGATAAGATGGAGGTGGATCAAAAAGCTTTGGAGAATTCGCCAGTTGTGATTATTAACCAACGCGTTGAAGGTCTCGGTTTTGGTCCAAGTTATGATCATTATTCCTACCTTTGTCTTGAATGCAAAGAAACAGCAGAAAACCTTAAATCACTGCTAGACCACATCAAATCAATTCATAAAATTGATCGAAACATAGCACGTTTCAAGAACATTAATTTGGAACCCAACGTTAATGATCCCAATCATCAATGTCGTGTTTGTGAAAGAACATTTATAACTAATCGAAAATATCGCGCACATTTGAGGAAGAATCATCAAATATATTTCAACCCATTACATTTTGGACAAGATGGAAATCTTGTTCCTGACCCTAATAGTCCTGATCTTTATTGCTGCTTATGCGATCAAACATATATGCTATTAGGAAGTTTTCGAAATCATTTACGATTTACTCATAAAATGAAATTAGCTCCAATGGTTGATACAAATAGCAGCTCTGGTGCTCTTCCTACTTGGAATAATCCAGATTTATATTGTCCATCTTGTGATTTTGTATACAAATCAAAAATATCTTTTATGAAGCATTGTAAATTAATTCATCATATGAAACCTCCTGCAAGGCCTCCAAAAAATGAATACCCTGATCTAAATGATCCAAATTTTTACTGTAAACCATGCAAAGCTACTTACAAGGGTAGAGGAATTTATCGTAAACATTGTAAAGTAACTCATAATATGCAAATTCAACCCGTAAAAAATCTTGGCGTTTTTCCAGATCCCTCTGATCCTAATAATTATTGTAAAACATGCAGCAAGAATTTTAAACGTAAACAAGATTATAACGCACATTTGCGCAGTGTTCATAGTATGCTGGCACCTACTTTTCATGGAAGGGAACGCAAGGATATTATGCCTGATGTGAACGACCCTGAATTTTATTGTCGTGTCTGTGAAAAGAATTTGTCTTCAAAATCTAGTTTCAGATTTCACTTAAATGTAATACATTCTTTAGTCTTTCCAAGCGACGAGGAAAAGAAGAAATCAGCGAGTATTAATATTGATGATCCCAACAATTACTGTCATGCTTGCAAACGAAAATATAATACCAAAACCTTATACCGACAACATCTTAAAAGTTCACATCAAATGATAATACCTTCCTTAAACAAGATTCGTTATGATCCCAATTTCTTTCCAGACCCTCATGATCCCAACTTTTATTGCCGTGTATGCAAATTAAACAAAGGTGCCAGGGGTGCTTATCGTACGCATTGTAAATCAGCTCATTATATGGTATTAGGACCTTGTATGAAGATTTTTCCTAAACCTAATGCAGAAATTGACGTTAATAGCCCTGATTTTTATTGTGCAAAATGCGATAGGCGCTATACAAGAAAATTAAGCTTTAAGCGGCATTTGAATGACGTTCACAAACTACAATGATTTCTCACCACAAAGTTTTAATGAAAAAATATCAGGGTATATGTATCCTCTTAAAAATTAGTAATATACTTGATCTTATGAGATAACAGCAAGAAAATTCAAAAAATGTGCTTTCTAATTTTTTTTTTTTTTAAAAAAAACAGTAAAATAAAATATGAATTTTCGATATCTTAACATAATTGAATATTTAATTACATTTGTAACTTACTAACCTAAGTATATCTATTTTCCAGGTTTGAGATCTTTTTTTTTTTGCACACATCCCACTCTACATGATATACATAATAGGTTTAGTTTTTAGTATGTAAAAATTTGTAATTTTGTGAATATAACAACGCTTTTACAAATAAAATGTTACTAAATACATAATAATATCAAGTTATTAGCAAAGTATATTCAGCAAAAAATTTACAAATAATTAATTTTGCGCTTTTCTTGAGAAATCATTGTGCACACATCCCATTTTACTGGAAGTTGATATTCACTTTAGAATCCAAATGGTGGGACTATGCATTTTTAAATATGTATCGGTTGAATGTGCACATACATATTGCAATTTTTTTTTTTTTTTTTTTTTTTTTTTTACATGTCATCAACTTGAAAGTCTTCTATTACTTCCATAATATACATATGTCATTTGATAAACATTGAGCGAAGCTGCAACGCATCATGCAACCTAGACTTTAAAGTAAAGTGGGGTGTGCACAGAAGGTAGGAGAGGGGGGGTTCAAATTATTTGAGTAAGTATTTGTGTTATTAAAACGCCACAAAAAGTATATAGACCTTTAGACATCTCAAATTATAGGGGCCCACAAAAATATATTCGGATATTGCATAGCAAATTGCATTTTACTTCTAAAGGATCTTTGCTATGTATTGATAGACATGTCACTGTGATGTATTTGAAGCGGACAATACTGAAATCCAACATTGCACTACAACTCAACTTTATCTCTGTATGAAACTTGGAATGTATGCATAAGAGAATTTGGAGTGTGTGCGCATGTGCCAATATAACAAATTTCAAATTTTTATACATATTACATCTAATTTTCAAACGATTTTTTGAACTTTATTATATGCTGCATTTTTTTTAGGCTTCTTGGCGGATTAAATCATCCGGTAATAAATTTCAAAAAGTATACATAGTTTGCAAGAATAAAATTTCGGCACAGAAAAAAAAAAGATAAAAATATTGAATGATATACATATTAAACGTTTATTAATTAAAATGATAGTTTTGAAAATTACGATAATGTAGTGTACGGGTATAAAAATACAATAATATTACAAGATATGATGTGGAGATGAAAATAAAATTATATAATGGAAATTTAAGCGTAAACATCAGCGCCGGTCCAGTTAGCTAAAGCCAAAGGACATTGGTCTACAGAATCTGCATTATTACCCCACCAAGCAGGGAATTTGATTTCAGTATTTTGGAAAGCAAAAAAGATTACAATAGCACAAATAGCTACACCTGAATCAAGAGCAGCAGAAAGAACATAATTATATTTCTTCCACCAAGCATTGGCTCTCTTTTTGATAACATAGTTGAAAATGAAACCAATGAATGCCCAACAAGGTGCAACATTAGTAGGGGCAGGTGGATAGGGGGCTGGACCCAACATGAAGACAGGAACAGAGATCTTTGCAACCCAAGTGTTAGGATATTTTCTAGCTAAAAGCCAAACGGGAATAGGAACAAGGAAACCAGCAAGCAGGAAATAAGGAAGACCTGCATAAAGAGAGGAAGAGGCAAAGAATTTACCAGGACCAATAAGACCCCAAATGACTGAAGAAGCACCAAAGAGGCCAGCATTAGGACAAGTCCAAGGATATGCAGCACGAGTACAAACTTCAGGAATAGAATTCATCAAATAATTGGTTGTACCAAGAGATACAAATGAAGCAATAATGGTACCAACGATTTGGAAAGAAAACATTTCACGAGGAGGAATCTTCATGTAATGACCAAGTTTTAAATCTTGAGCAAACAAAAGAGCTTGACGAACAGTAATGTAACCATAAGTTTTAAAAATCATGTTACCAATAGGGTGACCAGGACGAATAGCACCATAAACCCATTCAGTAATCATTGAAATTGTAGGAGCTTGAGATGTGATAGCGGTAATAATACCAATGGGCAAAAGCCAAACAAAGGCAAGAACAACAGCAATAATCAATGCCCACCAAGGCATATCAGAAGGATAGACAACAACAGTAGCAAAACTGGCACCGAGAGCACAGACAAACAAAGCAAAATACCACCAATCAGGAACTTCCTTGTACTTGTCCATCAATTTGGCATGAATATCATCATTGGCTTGACGAGCACTCTTGATACGGTTCCAAATATCTTTACCGTTATATAAAATGGTATGAGTAATAATAGCACCTAAAGCAGCTAAACCTTGACCATAACAAATAGCAAAGAAACCAGTAATACGAATAGGAGAGTAATTAGCATAAGCTTCATCATCAAGATACTGCTCAGGAGTAAGAACACGAGTACGATTAAATTTGTCACCCCAAATATCATATTGATTTGTGTTATAAAAAGGAAATTTCTTACTTTCCCAAGTATCAGTGTAATAAATAATGGGAACCAAGATCCAAATAAAGAAAACAAAACCAGCAAACATGTTGGCTTGAACAACCCAAGGAATAGCAAGAGGACTAGGATACCAAGCAGCAAGTTGACTCCAATCCAAAGTGAAACTACCAATACCAAGACCATTAACACCGCTACCAATTTGAGAGACAAGTATATTATCAGGTTTAATCCAACAAATCCAAGAAATGGATGTCAAAACAGGAATAATGTAACCAGGGAAGAAATACCAGCAGAAAGAAGCAACAAATGCAATAACGAAAAACTTGTTACGACTCATTCTTAAACCTGCAGTAGTTGCTTCAGCATCTTGAATTTCCTTGGGAACTTCCTTGTGCAAAGTATGAAAAAGAGTGGCGTTAACCAAATTGATAGGCCAAACCATTGCAGAAGGACGAACAAGAAAACGACGCAATACACCAGCGAAACCAAACCCTAACAAACTAGTGGTCAAGACCAAAAGGATACCACCACCGAAACCCCAATCTTGATTATAGTATAACTTTTGCACTACAATGATATCAATTGCATCAAATGATGTAGCAGCAGCATTTGCCATGACAGTAATCAATACATGCTCCTTGACACTGAATTTACCAGGATTTAAATTAAAACTAAAACGACCTAATGGAAAATCGTAATTGGGAAAAATCTTCTCAGATAATCTACCAGCAGGAAAAGCAAGCAATTGTACAACAATAACTTTAATAGTCAAAGGATTAGCACGGAACCAGAAAAACTATATATTTATAAAAAAAAAAAAAAATGATTTGAAATTTGTTAATAATACAAAAATCGAAATAATTTACAAATTCAATTGCATTACCTGGTTAGAAAATGAGATGGCAGCAGAGAATACAATACCCCAAAACCAAGCTCTGAATGTTGCTGTAGGTAATGTGGGATCATCTGTGGGAGGAATACTGGATCTGACTTCCTCAATGGGTGAATCTTCAATGGGATCAATTTCATGAATGGTAGCTTTTTCGATAGACGAATCGCTACCACCTAGCGTTTCTGTTGTTTCATAAGCAGAAGGGATTTTCTTGTCCACTTCCATTAGTGTTTATATTTATATATTATGAAGAAAAAAAAAATAAGGAGAGAAATATGAGGGAAATCAAGATATTTGTTAAAAAGGGCCTACTGTATTTATATGAGCATATTTCATCGCGGATCGAAAATAAAAACTTGAGTAACTGGGATACAACTACATATGAATAATCCAATCAAGCAAGTATTCCAATTGAGCACGCCATCATTCTCGAATGAGCATTACTCGGATTTATTATTCATGGTAGAAAGAATTTTTTTCCAATGTGTGACAGAACTGAAATACACTTACTGTTTACACATCAAAAAGCATTAGGAATCCAACCATTCATGTATGATACTTTATGAAAATAACATGAAATCTTGGTAAATTTTTTTGCTTATAATGCGATAAGTGTTTGTATGAATGCCTGTTAATTGCATGTTCTTGAAGTGCTTCAAATGAATATAATGCAATGGCGTATTTTATATATATATATATATATATATATAGATTTTTTTGTTTTTTGCTTAATAATTGTGCTGTTTCAATACATTATACCTTTTTACTTGCTTCATTTTCCATTGGCTAATACATCTTTTGCGGAGTTGCGTCATTTGCGAAAAAGAACCCTCTACCTTTCGTATGGATTGCGTTAAATGGAATTGAGTGTATTGATTAGCGATCAGATTGTATTGATAAATCTGGATATGTAATGAAATATCCATGAAATTGAATGATTTGAGAAACGCTGGCATTTTTTTTAAAGCTTTTGTATAGAACAAGATTTCACAATTTTGCAAATTTCAAATGTACTATTGTAACTCTTGTAGTACAAAGGGTCCTCTTTCTGATTAGGTTCACTCAGATACTTTATTCAGTGGCCTGAGAAAAAAGCTTGCAATTCTATTTGCTTTTTTAACTAAACAAGGATTAAAGTTCCCGGACGTGGTAAATCTTCATTACAAATATTGTAGAGTTAAGGCGTAACTTTGTGTCACTAACATGCTAAAATTATAAATCCACGCCAAGAGAAACAATCAAGTGTATTCCTGATAAAAGTGATAAATATATATATTTGTTTAGTTAAAAAAAAAAAATGAATGCATTCTTAGTGTACAAAGCATGATTAATAGCAAGGGCTTTAAAAGCAACAGATATATGACCCTGTTTATTAAGCGATCTTGAGATACTCAAATGACCTAACATTGATGAAATCTAATCTTTACTTTCGAATTCCAAGAACTAAAATAGCAGATTCACTACCATTTTGTAACATCTAACGCTAATCTATCTTATGTTACAATTTGTATTTTTTATTCCCTGATTTCTTTTAAATTATTTAATTTTGACAGGTGAATTAAAGAAGCGTTTACTAGCTCTGAGAAATGGATCTTTGTTGACAAAATCTGTCACGGGCAAAATGAACTTGTGTATCAAAACATCGTCTCAGGAATTTTGTGATAACAGGTTCAGTATATAAGTTGTTTTTTAGTTTACAATAGGCAAATGCAGTAAATATTTCACATAATTAGTAATTCTTAAAGTTTACTTTGTACAAAATCAGATCTGTATTACGTTTTATTCAGTGTAAAAGGTATCATTTGCTCCGTCGATGACGAATATTGTACACTTATTGTGTATATATCACGGAAGCTAAATTAACTGAATATATACCATATTGTCTAACCACTAGTTCTAGACAATGAATATTAGTCTGTCCACATTTTTCTGTATGTGGAAGCAATAATATGAACAATATACAGTTACGAAAGGTTTATACAACAAACTTTAAATGTAATCCTAAAAAATATTCCTATTTTCAGGCACTTTTCCTTTAAATTGAATTTTCAAAAAACTGATTTTCAAAACTTTAATCTTCAAAACCATAGTATGCCCTCTTTTATATAACTTATCCCATATTGAATACTTTTAGGGTATACCTTAGACACTGCAAAACAAATATAAATTAATTTCATAATGCTACCTTCTTCTGAATTTATTTTATATCTCACAAAAGTCTCAAAAACATGTAAAATTTGCTGCTTTTTTTCCTTAAAATTTGGATCTCACATTTCATCCCTGCTTTTTTTTTTTTTTTTTTTTTTTTTTTTACTAACCAACACTAAGAAAAAATTATATGCCAATGTGCCTGAGATGTTCAGCTTCGATTCAAAAACAAGTCTCCAAAAATGTACTGTTTTTAGCAGTTTGTATAACATTTTTGGTGTTAATGTTTCAGATTTTTACAAGTTTTTCATTGCTAAAAATTAAAAACTTCCAACCTTCATATCTCTACAAAATATTAAGCTATACAAGCACGTTTTAATAATAAAGCTTACATATTTTGTAGGGTTATATAACATATTGAAATATGAAAAAAAATTTGAGCACTTTTTTTTGTTTTATTTTTCTGGCATTTTTGTTGATTTATCAAGACTTGAATAAAATAAATTCAACGTAAAAAGTACCGTTTATTAAGATGGATTGAATAGGGATTTATATAGTTATTGGGTGTTTGTGATAAGATCTAATGAACAGGGATCCATTAGAAATAATAATATAAATGGTTGTTATTACATACTAAAAGCTTGATAATCATAAAATAACTTAATTTACAAGTATAACTCACAGAGTTCATGCCATCACTTGAAATATTAAAGTGCAGCAATAATAAACAGATATTCAAAGTGCACAATAACAAACGCATGCGAAAATACAAAATACTTTTAAACCAATACTTGTCGTGTGAACAATAGCAGATAGAACTCTTGATCACAGTACAATCGATTACACAAATGACAAATGATATATATACCAAGAAGCATTTTACCCAATTCAATAAATAATAATAACAAAAATATTAGGTTTAGTCAACTATTTTCCCCTGTGTCATAGTTGCACTACTAATAAATAAGATTCCAAGCACATATAAAATTGACACCTTAAAATCAAGGTTACCTATATAGATATTATGGCTATTGGCCTATAGCCAATAGCTCCCAAATGGCCCACATTGTCACACTTGACACACAACCCTTTATGGTCGATGCTTTGCACGATTTGTCCTTTAAATATGATATCGATAACAATAATTCAAATTAGAAGATTACTCCATTCAAGTCTGATGGTATACAAGTTCTCTGAATCACTATAAATAATAGCCTCATACTTTTTCAATTATATTTAATCTTCAGAAATCTTTTGTAATAAAATTTTAGCTGATTATAACTGTATTTGACTATCGCTTTTATTTTTATATTTTTTTATTTTAGTAAACGACTTCGTTATTTACTGCAACTATTAATTGATAAATGTGTAGAGATGTAATATGTTATTGTGTTTCAGTGATAATATTGCTATAAGCTATGTTTAATTGTTAGTTCCTGATAGACAGGAACCAGTTACGGAACAATGGAACATACATCCTAGATCTGTCAAAGATTTTCTGATTTTTGAATGTTGTAATTCTGATAGTATCAATTCCTCATAAAATATAGTACAAGAAACTTTGGAAAATTTAATTAAAGTATTTGAATTGAAAAACTATGTTACTACCTTGATTCAATAATCTAAAATGTGTTGTTCCATTCGTAAATGATATATTTTCTGATTTAAACATCCCCTACATACCATTGCATGGCAAAAAAATAACAATTTCGGTAAATTTTTTCTGAATTTTTATACATCTCAGGCGTGGCGGTAATTTAAAATAAAAACTTTCTGATGATGAAAAAAAAAGATGAAAACAATCCTAAATTTTGAAAATGCAAAATTGACGTCGAAATTGCATAGTAACTTGGCTAACTCTATTAAGCAACCTCAAAATGAAATTTAATTTTATATTTAATGATATATTTTTTGAAAATGTTTGTCACCAAAAATCTCGTAAAAAATGCAAAAACATAGAAATCAGTTTTTAGTAATTTTAAAAATACTTTTATAAAACAGCTTTTATGTTCTTGTTATAAATAAGTAAAGCAAAAAAATGTCTATTATTTGAAATATTATTTGTCACTCTAGCTCTATTTTTCATAGAGTTATTAGCTTTCTTCGAAAAAGTCAAATTTTGGACGAGGGTATACAAGGGAAGAATTCATGATTTTTCGAAATTGATTTAATAATAAAATATAGTAAAACTAAATGAAAGAATCATTTTTGGCTTATAAAGTGTTTGCTTAAATAGTCGCTATCTCGAGTTACAGTCCATTGAAGTTGCATTTTTTTACGCTTTTAATGGAAATAGTTTTATAAATAATGTATAAGCTTAATTGGAATATTTGCTAGATTTGTTTTTCTCCTTTATATATATGTTTTGAAATACTACTCTTTAAGATCACTTTAAAATTGCAAGAGTTATTAAATGAAAAGTAAATTTTATGGCGATTTTTTCGGTATTTTAAGATACAGTCCGCATAAAATGCAGTTTGACAATTCAGACCCCGCAATATGAACCTGATATGTAGTAGTAGACCTACTATTTGAAGGGGTTTTGGCACAAACTTTAGGGCAGCGTTATAAAAAGTATTCTAGCATAAGTTGTTCTTTTTTTATATACTATATATATTAAAACTAGTTTTGTTTTTACATCTTTTAGCGCAAAATCTGCAAGTTATACACTGATTTAAATCTTATGCCAAACAATGTGAGTGTTTTTCTTAACGTAGTATTTTGTTATGTGAGTATTGTAGGCTCGCTATTCTAATTGGATAAAAAGTTGTTTAATCTTTATATATTTTTTATAGCGTATACAAGAGTGAGCTTTACTGAAATCACTCGAAAAAGTACTAGAACTTAACCTAATTGTAAGGCATGCCGGCATGTCGACATGCTAATTTAATTAATTAATAAATTTCCAACTAAACGCACCTTTTCGTACAGAAAATAGTAACTCTATATTCTATGCATATTTATTATGTATAAATCTGTAATGGATTACATTACATAGTAGTAAACTTACTGCTTGAATTGTTTCAGTAAACGAATCATATAAATAATCAAGTAAAAACAGATATTAAACCTTAGTAGTAGTGAAAATATCTGTTTTATTCTCCTTATATTATTTTAATAATTTACTCAAATAAATTTATTAAAACACATCCCGCAATATCCTTAATATTGTTTGTCCAATATTAATGTTATTTAATACATAGTAAGTATTACCAAAAGCAATATTGAAAAATACATTAATAGCATAATGCGGCCAATTTATATGTATTTAGCAACGTCTGAAGTATATCCTAAAAGTGCTTAGTATAAGGTTAGTTATAGAAAAGAGGGCATACCGGGTTGAAAATTAAAAATTTAAAAATTAGCTTTTACTTGTATGAGTTCTTTCAAAGGTTTTTAAAAATATATTTTAACTTAGGGAATGCAATTTTAATAAGATATAACTAATCAGTGCATTGCAGCAAGACAAAGTAATTTTTTTTTTTAAAAAAAATGCTATAACTTGCTTTTTTTGGTCAAGATACTACATAAAAGTATCTTTTTACATTCAAGTAATCAAATTTGAAATTAGATGTTTAACATATACTTTATATAGTCTAGTGATGCCAAATTTAAGAAATTTAAATATATTTGCATAGCCAAACCCAGGAGTTGCAAATTTAATTCTATAAAAGTATACAAAATAAGAATTGTAATGAAGGATTGGGCTTCGTCCAAAAATTATTCATAATTTGCACGAATTTGCATTTTCACTTTATCTAGATTTCATTTTTGCTCTGTCTCAATATACAACTACAATCATTCAAATATTTTCCTGAAATGTCTGAATTCCAAGTGAAAATATAGTATTATTGTTTTCTGAATATACGTATACATTTATTTTTTTCTCATTTTTATTATTTTTATTTATACAAGTTTTTATTTTATCTTTTTAGTATACATTCTGAAAGTAATGATAGGATAGCCAAAAAAAAAAAAAAAAAAAAAAAAGAGAAAAAAAGATGAAGCAAAAGAAAATTAAAAGAAATTAAACTTTGAATTGTACAGAATAATCATAACAAACCGCTCCCCAATCGTTTTCATTGGAAAAGGGGGTTTCATGGGAATATCGATATATTTCATACTAGAATCAACATTTACACAGCGGCGGTTGTTATTGTCAGAGAAATCAACACAAAAGTGCTTATCAAAAGGTCTTTCAAAAATGGGGCCAAAGTCAACCCTATAACCTCTCATTATGAAAGTATTTTTAGGAGCAGAAGCTACCTTTACTGATTTCTTTTGTACAAAGTCGGGCAAACATTTTTTCTCAATGGAAACAGAGTGATAGACAGATGAAGCACCAGTAGTAACTTTTTTAGAGACCGTTTTAGCAGCAACGGAAGCCATAGAATGACCACGATTAATAAAAGATTCTTTGACATTAAGGGGATTATTAACAATACAGGTGTCATCATCAACACCATACACCATTTTGTTAACAAGAGTAATACTGTTTTCTTCATCGCACAAAGAAAGATCAACATCGACACCAGCATAAACATCATAATTAAATTCTTCAGAGACTTGCTCTAATTGGAAAGGATCATAAGCAGTAGGAAAAGTAGGCTTCTTGAACTCCAATTGCTTGAAGACAGTCTTGGTAAAGGTTAATATGCTATTAAACATATTTTGTATAAAATTGTAAATATCGAAAGAGAATAATGAGATGTTGCAGCATCATTAATTGACGTTTTTTATAGCTTTTTCATTGTGTTTTAAACAAGCCATTTTAGTTCGCATAATGAATAAGCTTGCTTTTATTTATATATCGATCAATAGTGAGTGAAATTGTTGGTACCCCATATTTGTGGATCATAGATGTAATTTCAAAATGACATCTGTTGCAATATTTTATCCTAAAAACTCGTTAAACTAATTTGTAAAATCAGGCATTTAGTCATAATTTTGTATATAAACGTTGTCGAAAAATACATTAAGGATTCAAAAAGTAACAGAAAAAATGTACCTGCATAACATTTTGTAAACTTAATTTTTACACCAATACACATACATTGCATTACAAGTTTTTTACGGTTACTGGCCCGATAAAATGAATATTTTCATGTATCAAGGACTACATTATTTCATTCTAAAAATAGGTTGTTAAGAAAACAAAACTACGTCTTAAAAATATGATAGCATAGACATCAACAATTTTTTTTTTTTTTTTTTTTTTTTTTTACATAAATACTTGAACTATTATACTATGATCCACCAAAAAGATAGGTGGTCCATAAAAATAGAATATGCCATATTTTGATGACTATCAAAACAGAACTACAGCATATACTCTTAATGCATTCCAGATATTCAGTTATTGCCCTTACTTTGAAACATTAATAATGAAAAATGTTGTGTATGAATCTCAAGCTGTAAGCATGAATTATACAAAAATCATTGATAATTTATTGATTACTTTTACATTATTTTTAAGCTTAAGGAATTTCTTTTCATTATATCTAAGGCTTAAGAGCAAAGCATATCATTTAAACACCTCAAGAATCTGATGTCCTTTCGAATATGCGCTATAATTATGTCAATTTCATTAGTTACTGCAATAAAAAAGTATGAGAAAAGTTCTCATCTATATTACTATCAGATGAAAGTTTTAGAATAAAATATTCTAGTAAAACTGGTGCGGAATAATTCTTTAAACCTTTCAAAAATCTGAAACCATTTGATTTCAAATTAATAACATCTGATAGCTGTATTAACTAGTTAAAATTACTTATAGTAGATGTAAATATAGAAATGTTAGTAACTGTAATAGCTAATTAACATATAAATCATATTAATATGCCTATTAAATAGGTGTTTTACATTAATACAAAGATCAATTTTTCTGAAGCGCCACCGTTTCGAGATGATTTTCTGTTTGCAGCATTCACCACAATTTCAATTGAAAAACTCATGACAATTGTAAATGAGACATGCCTAAAGCACGCAAGTTTACCTGATCGATTACATTCTCAATGCACTATTACGCTTCAAGACAACATGAGATGCTTTTCATTTCATGAATCAATACATTACATGACTTGTATTGTGACGATTTTGCACTTTTTTTTTCCTGAAAAAATATCAAATCCAAACATTTAGGTTGTCAAAAGTTTTTTCCATCAAATTATAAACCAAATCAGGCTGAATAAAATGGGAGCAAATGATGATTTCGTAATGACCATCGACGATGATGAAGATATTGTTGTCGAGGAAGAAGCTATGGAGATATCCGAGCCCGAGGAAGAGCAAAAGAAAGCACCCATTGACAAAAAGACTGCTAAAAAGTTAAGAAAGCAAGCCAACCGAGAACAAAAGAGGGGCATTAAGCCTGCTGCTGTTGAAGAGCAAAAGAAAAAGAAGGCTGCTACAAAGAATGCTGATGATTTTGATGAAGAATTCACTTTTTCCATGGATGGTGGTGGAGGTCGTGCCCAAAATGCTTGGGACTTCACTGCTGCTCGTGGCATGTTGAAGGGAAAGCAGGTACAGTTTACATTAAAAAAATCTTGATAAATATGTAAATTAATTGAGATTTGTATATAGGGAGATGCTGATAGAACCTCAATTGATGATATCATTGCTAAAAAGAGACAAGAAGCTAAAGATTTAAAGAAATTGGCTAAAAAGGGAAATAAGGAACCTGTCATTGAAGAAAAGAAAGAGGAATCAGAAGAAGAAGAAGAAGAAGAAGACGACGAGAACAATGAATTTATCGGTGCTGATGATGACGATGAGGATGAAGAGGAAAAGGCTGAAGAAGAGGTTGAAGAAGAAAACGATGAGGATTTGGCACTCGATGGCTTTGGTGCCGGTGCAGAGAGAATTGAACAAGAAAATGACGATGAAGAGGATAGCTCTGATAGTGAAACTGAAGAGGAACTTACTGATGATGAGACTGAAGATGTTCAAGCCAACAGCGATACTGAAGTTGTTGAAGATGAAGCTGAAATACAGGTAAATAAAAAGCAATATTGCATAAAAATGTTGATTGATTTTAATGCAATTTGAATGAACAAATAGCGCAAGAAGGATTATTTTGCTGATGAATCAGAAGAAGTTAGAAAAGAACATGAATCTTTTGCTTCCATCAACCTTTCTCGTCCTATTCTTAAGGGTTTATCCAATGTAGGGTTTGTCAAGCCTACTGATATTCAAGCCCGTACCATTCCTGTTGCATTGATGGGTAAGGATATTTGTGGTGGTGCTGTAACTGGTTCTGGTAAAACCGCCGCTTTTGTTGTTCCTATTTTAGAGCGTCTTCTCTATAGACCTCGCCAAACCCCCAGCACCCGTGTCTTAATTCTTTGTCCCACTCGTGAATTAGCTGCTCAAGTTCACAGTGTTGCTGTAAAATTAGCAAATTATACCGATATTTCCTTCTGTCTTTGTGTTGGTGGTTTGAGTGTCAAGACACAAGAACAAGAACTTAAATTAAAACCTGATGTCGTTGTTGCTACACCCGGTCGTTTGATTGATCATGTTCGTAATTCTACTGGTTTCCATTTAGATGCTTGTGAGATTTTAGTTATGGATGAAGCTGATCGTATGCTGGAAGATGGTTTCGCTGATGAATTGGGTGAAATTATTAAGGCTTGTCCTCGTTCCCGTCAAACTATGCTTTTCTCTGCTACTATGACAGATAATGTAGATCAATTGGTTCGCATGTCTTTGAATAACCCTGTTCGTTTGTTTGTTGATCCTAGTAATCAAGCTGCTTCTCGTCTTATTCAAGAATTTGTTCGTATTCGTCAAACTCGTGAATCTGATCGTGCTGCTGTGTTATTAGCTTTATGTAGAAAAACATTCAAAAAGAAGGTTATTGTATTTTTCAGATCTAAAGCTGCTGCACATCAAATGAAGATTATGTTTGGTTTGATGGGCTTATCTGCAGCTGAGCTTCATGGTAATTTGACCCAAGAACAACGTCTTGAAGCTTTGGAAAGATTCAGAGATAATGAAGTGGATTATTTATTAGCTACTGATTTAGCTGCTAGAGGTCTTGATATTAAGGGTATCGAAACTGTTATTAATTATAATATGCCTACACAATTTGCTCAATATCTTCATCGTGTTGGTCGTACTGCAAGAGCTGGTCGTAATGGTCGTTCAGTTACATTAGTCGGTGAAGCTGATCGTAAAATGCTCAAGATGGCTATCAAATCATCTGTTGGTGCTCAAGTTAAAAATCGTGTGGTGAACCATGAATTAGTTCAAAGATATAAACAAAAGGTTGAAAGTTTAGGTGCTCAAATCAAGGAAGTTTTAGCAGAAGAGAAGCAAGAACGTGCTATTAGAAACGCTGAAATGCAATTAAAGAAGAGCGAAAATATGCTTCATCATGGTGCTGAGATTTATGCTAGACCTGCTAGAACTTGGTTCCAAACAGAAACTGAAAAGAAGACAAATAAGAATGCTGGTAAAGCAGATCATCGTGCTAAATTTGGCCTTGAAGATGCTGATGCAGCCGATGCCAAACCTAAAGAGGTAAAATAAATGCAAGCATTACATGAAGATACAAAATGCTAATTAATTTATATTCTAATAGAAACGTGGTAAATATGATGGTATGAGCCGTCAAAAGAGAAGACGTTTGCAAGCTATGGAAGAGGATGATGTTGAAGAAGATGGTCGTATGCAAGCGGCAGCAGCTAGAGCCGCAAAGAAATCATCGCGAGCAGTTCCCATGACAAAGATGAGATCACAAAAGTCCAATGGCAAGAAAAAGTCAAAGAAATAGATTACGCATTTTTATATAGATCCATCATATAAATAAAAATAAATAAAAAAAGACCCTTTTTGTATACATAGTATTTTAAATATCATTATAGATCTCATCTACAGAAAATAACCCCACTTTTAAAGATTAGAATTCAGTTACCATGGTAACAAACTCCCGGGATCTGGTTTTTTTTCCTTGTTTCCATGACAATCAAAACCATGCAAATGTGTATATCAAACATTTACAAATTCACTCATTCAAAGATAAATTACATTTGTGTTCCATCTCCAAAAAAAGCAATCCTTTCTAACAAACATTTATATTTAAATAAGTTTTTTTATATTATAATCTTTTTTTTCGGTGTGCATTGGCTGGGTTGTATAATTTGGCAAAATGGAAAATATAATGGTTGATTTGTAGTTGTATACATGTATATAAATATATTAAAGATTCTCTTTAGTGTTCTTCGTGAGCAGCTTCTTCAGACTTGACATTATAACCAATTAAGTTTCTACGACCAACAATTTCACCAATAAGGAAAAAGGTATAAATTTCAGCAAGTACAACACCACCCTTTGCAACTTCAGAGAAGGTTAAATTCTTGAGGTTCTTAATTTTTAAGGTGTTTTGGAGAGATTGTTGAGCTTGAGTGAATTGTGCGCCAGTAGGGAAAGCCATACCTTCCTTGGTATAGACTTGCTTGGCTACCTCAACAGCGACCTTGGTGTTGTAAATAATAGGCTTTTGGAGAGCTTTTTTTTTATTGTTAGTTTTTTTTTTTTTCAAAGAATTTTATAAACATGAAATAATGAGTATTTACCAACAAACTTGTTGAGATATGCTTGAGCACAACCGATGAACTTGGAAGCCATTTTTATTTCTTTAATATAGTAGGGTAAGAAAGAGAGAGGGGTGCTTCAAAAGTTGAGGGGGGGTGTCCAAAAAAACTTTTTGATGGCACCAAATTAGCTGGGGACAAAACCAATCTTCTTGGATTGGCAAACAAACCCCCCTTCTTGATTGATTTAAATCAGTGACGTCGATGTCTTTAACAATCAAGCAGTTGAGATGTTTAACCCTTTCCACAGTTTAACATTCATTAGATCAAAATGTCCAAAATACTATCTGGAATCAAGAATAATATCTATCCTGCTATTGCGCTAATGATTATACCTTGTGGATATTTTATTGGAACTGAAATGAGAGAAAGAAATGACATTAAAAGAGTTACTACACAATCACCACAAGAAACAGAACAAGACATTGAACGTTTAAAGCAACAACTTGAGGCATTAAAAGAAGAACGTGAAATAGTTCTCAGTAAGATAAATAAATGATGAAACAATCTATTTTTTTTCTATGGGTAAATTAAATAATATTTATGCTGTTGCCTTTCCCCTTTAAATAAACAATTACACAACACATCTTTTTATCAGAGTAACACTGCTTTAAACATTCCTAAATCGACTAGTTGAACACCTCTTTCTTGTTGGCAAAAGCATTGTATTACCGTAGATTATTGCATTTAACCCCTCATCTAACTCTTCCCATAAACCTCCTTTCCATCTTCTCCTTTTTTGTTTCTTTTTTATCTCTTCTTTCAATTAAAAAAAAAAAAAATGCTTAAAAAATCTCATACTTCCACAAGGTCAATTTCTTCCACAAAACGTAGTAATTTGTATGATAAAGTAAGACAAGATTTGTTTGAAAACAACAGTAACCATAATCAACGGGAAAAGATTAAAACGCCATCAATTACGACCATTTGTTTACTTCAAATTCAAGCTTATATTATTCAAATTCTTACTAATTTACCAACATTTACTATTAAAAAATCACCAAATCGATCACTTTCAATTTATTATTTGATCCAACAAAAGAAATTATACGCAACTTCATCTTTAAAATCAATCCTGATTCAATGTTTGCGTTGGTTTTTATTAATAATTTTACTTCTGCTTGATAATATTGCTCGCATTCTAAATGTTGAAGGTGAAATGGCTATTATCACTGCTCAGCAAGATCATCAAGCGATACCACAAGAACAAGAAGAGGAAGAGGAAGAAGAAGATTTTGATGATGATACTTTTTCAACAGAAACTTATCATCATGATCCATGCGCAAACGCAAAGCCTAACAACGGCGGAAGCTCGGAACCACCTTCACCGACTAAAAGAACATTGGTATCACCTTCCTCACCTATGAATTCTCCCACTCCAAACTTTGTTGTACGTAAAACCAGACATTCTTTTACCAATGCGCCTGTACTCACATCTGCTAGTACTTCAACTGTGGTAGAAGAATCTCCAGTATTTGGCCCTTCACGTACTCGTGTAGGTCATATAAGATCTTTATCTAACAACATGGTTGACCAAAAGAAGCCAATGTCGCCACAAAAATTACGACGTATTACAGCACAAAGAGAAATTACCTTACAAAATGGTATTTTACCCATTGTTCCTAAGAAAAATAATCATAATCATCATCATCATCATCATACATCTAAAAAATCTCCTATTTCAAGTTCAGTGGCATCTCGCTCATCATCTGAATCGAGTACTGCTACTAAAGAAACTCATGATAAACCACGAATGCAAAAAACAATGTCATTATCTACAGCTCAACAGTATCAAAATGAGGTAAAGTCAATTGAGAGAGAGAGGAATGACAATTATAAGAAGAACCATTAATCTTTATACAATAAAGTTAAATAGTATAACAATAAAAAATCCATTATTAAAGAGCCATCAAGACCATATGAACGTTGCTGCTCAGCATGCACAGCGTCTGCCTTAAATTGAACTTACATATTTTTATTAAAATAATAAATCCGTTCGTTAGTACATGCTATTTTTGCCACAGCCATTAAGGAGAATCTATCTGTGATTTGCGCGCCTTTAATTGACAAATTATAGGGGCCACGAATTAAGCTGGTATTTTTTTTTTTGTGTGAAAATCTTGCCCAGTTTTATTTAAGGTTACATCAATTAATTACATTTTGACGAAGAAAACAGAGCCAGAAAGGGGAGCGGGAGGTGTCTAGTATATTGTATTGATAAAGAGACAAAGGGGAGCATTTTAATTACGTTTTTTTCTTTCTTTTTCTACATTATTCTTCATTTTTTAATTCAAAATGCTTGCTTCATCATCAGCTACTACCACAACTACTACTGCTGCTACCGCTACTGCTGCTATAGCTGAAGTCTGGGATAGCTATAAAAATAAGCGTACAAATACTGAATTATACAGTGAAAATGCAGTAGTTATGTTTGTACCTAGTTCAGTTGGTGTACGAGGAAATGCTCAAATCCGCAAATTTTTCTTGAATCCACAATTCTCTGAAAAGGTCAATTCAGTAAAAGAAGCAGTTTATAATACTGTTGCATCTAATCATAAATTGATCGAAGAAGTAACTTGGACAGTACACTTTCATACAGGTGAATGTAAATGGCTTGTACCTCAATTAGACGATAGATATCTGGTAAATTCTTGTAATTTAAGATAAATGCAATGATTGGCTGTACTAATGTTAAATTTAATAAGATGAATGCAACCATTAAATTTCCTGTTGTAAGTTTATTGTATACACATATTTTTATGATTGATAGTGTAACTCAAGCGTATATTTATAGACTACTTCAGTTGCCTTTGATAAATCAGATAATAAAATTGAATCCATTCGCTATTTTTGGGATCAAGCTTCTGTATTGAAGCAATTGAAGGTTATTTCAGACAAGGTACAATGGCCAGTTATTGGGGAGCAACAAATTGAAGTACTTCGATCTCCACAAACAGTTCGTTTAACAGGTTTAAATGCTGAAGAGGTTAATATAGATCATCAACAGGTAAAATAAACGTGAGTTTAAAAGAGGGTTAAAAAGATTGTAACATTGAATTCTAATAGACTCAAAAGGAGCAACAGCAAAATCAATTCGGTAAGTTTTACTACAAAATACAGTACATTCAAAGCATATGAAAAACTAAATTATTTTACAAATACATAGTACCAGGTAGAATCTTTGGTCCTGTCGATCCTAAAGATCAAGTTCGTAGTCCAGTTCGCCATGCAGAGCCCAATGCTCCTCCTGCTCGAAACATTTTTACTTATCAACCACCTAGTGAGCGTCCTCTTGTTGCACCTTCAAACAAGCTTAATTCTTCCTTCTCTTTTACACATGATGATGGAAGTACTGCTGCTGCCAATAAATTGAGTTCAGCATTATCTAAAACTAATATCACACAATCAAAAAGTATGCCGGCTGCTGGTAAAGTTACTCCTCAAATCACTCGTAACATTATAGGATAATAATAAAAATAAAAATGGGGGGTTTTTACATATGTATATCTGATATTTTATTGGCTTGCATTATTACTGCTACTATCACTATTATTACTACTACTACTACTACTACTACTACTACTACTACTACTACTACTACTACTACTACTACTACTACTACTAATACTACTACTACTGCCACCACTTGGCTCTGTAGTTAACAGAATTTCAGCTGCTCGATTTAAATCTGATTTGGATGAAATTAATGCATTTTTAATATCTTGTCTTGAATAATTGGGAAACATGGCAAACATGGTATCAATGTCTTCTTCCTTAATTGGTGGAGGAGGAGGAGGAGGAGGAAGAGGAAGATTAGAGGGTACTTGTCTTTGTCTCATTGTTGATGTAGATGTAGTTGTAGTAGATGAGTGATTAATGTTAGGTGTTCTTATTGTTGTTGTTTTCTTTTTGTTGTTTGTGGCCAATACAGGCAAAATGTATTTAGAAGTAATAGATCTTGTCCATTTAGGAAATCGCCATTGCTTTAGACTAGCTGTCATATCATAAATAACTCCAACTGCCAGACCACAAACAGAAGGTATAACAGATGATGAAGAGTTTGACAATAAAAGCTATTTTTTTTTTTTTTTTTTTTTTTTTTTTGTTAATTTCAAGTCTCTAATAATCTGAATGGATTGAATTTACCTGAGTTGCAGCAAGGTAGACAAATATTTTATCAGAGAATGTTGTTCCTAACATGTTAACTTGAGAACTAGCAGGAATGATCTTTTGATATTGATACAAAATGGAGAATAAAATTGCATAACTATGATAATTTAATTAAATATCCACACGGTTTACCTCTGTCTCTTTCTGTTTTATAAGCTACTTACGATCCACTTGCAATTGATTTAAATCCAAAATTTGAACCGACAGCTAGTGCGCTTGTTTGAAGCAATGTAGACGCGACAAATGAGATGAACACCAAAGCCTACCAAAATCCAATCAATAACAAAAATTTCATTTCAAATGATCTTTTTTATACATACGGCATACTTAGCGCTTCCATAACGTCTCTCTACTACTTTCATCTTATAAATCAACCATGTGCCTACAACGGTTGTTCCAATACTACTAAAAGCCCAGTGTGACGTAAATAACCTCCAAACCTGTATACTATATGTATTAGTATCACATTTATTCATCCTTTCGATTATAACAGCAGCTATTGTTTCCGTTACTACCTACCTGCCCATTTTCAATTACAAGATGAGAAAGCTGAAGAGCCATATGAGGCTTAAGATTGCATACAGCAGCCAGTGCAGAACAACCACCTACGATAGGTACCAAGAACTTGGTTACAGGTGCGTTACGAAAACCTATGTTTATGTTTGCAAATGAATATACAAATTTTTTAATAAATTAAACTAGTTTTTACCTGAAGGTCCATCAGCATTCATTTTATTTAGTTTATTGTAAGTTGTCTATCAGTTTATTATAATTTGATTGTATAAAATAAAAAGGAAAAAAAAAAAGGACAAAAATGCAAACTAACGAGTCAGCACCATTATTTAACAACACAAGTTGTGTATCCCCGATGCCGCTGCTGAAAACGTGTGCGCATATCCAAATTGCTCGCATATTTTATGCTTGGTTCAAACGTTCATGGCTTTCATCTGCAACATTAAGAATCAATGTTAAATTAGCATGAGCTACCGATAAACTGAGTTATTCAAAATTTGCCGCATATATGGTTACAGCAGGTAGGATCTAATACAAAGAGACCTTTAAATATAGAAATTAAACGTTTCGAATAATACAAATGCCAACTGCCTAACTCGAAAAATGAGCTGTACTCGTGGAAAAGTAAAATTTAAGGTTTTTTCCAAAAACGTAGTTCCAACTTTCCATTCCTAATCAACTTTGATTCTTGCTAAATAACGCTAAGAAAAAATTATATGCCGGTGTGCCTGAGAAGTTTAGCTTTCATCCAAAAATGTGTTTTCGGAAATATCCTTTCTCTAGCAGTTGCTATACTTTTTTTAATGCTAATGTTTCAGATTTTTGCTGTTATTGCACTGCTAAATTTTTAAACCTTTAGACCTCAATATCTCTGCAAAAAAAAATAAGTTATACCAACGATTATTAATAATGAAACTTAGTCGTTTCAGAGTGTTCTATAATATATTTAAGTATGAAAATACTTGAAGTCTTTTTTTGGCTTTTATTTTTCTAGATTACAAAATATTTGTTAAATTGATCAGTAGTTATTGTTTTTCATTTATGTCATAAATCTCGTTGAGCTTTCTCGGATAGAATTTAGCTCTTTTCGAAATATCGATTTTAGTAGAGATATCTTCAGAAGTGCGTAAAAAAAAAAGAATATCCTTGGCTTTGCTTCAAAAAATAAAAGTATACCTTACTCTCAACTTTTGAATTTGAAAAAAAAAAAATAGCAAAAACCTTGTTTTCTGTACGAAAAATATAGCTAAAAAGTTCATCAATAGCTGAATTGATAGATATTTTTGCTGCAAATTATATCGATTACATAGATTTGAAGCATGTTTATAAAAAATGGAACGTACTTACAAGAAAAGCTCAAAAATTTATTCACATTTTATGCAAAATTTAATGTGAAACATATATCTGTCATAGAACAGCAATTGTTACTATAGTAAAAATTTATATATTTTGAATCACAATTTAAATGTCAATCTCGTGTAAATAAAGTTGACATCTTGTACAACATCATCAATTATATAGAAAGAGATA
>JAEPRC010000531.1:0-31581 GCA_016758945.1 Mucor plumbeus
CGAGCCCCACGAGAGACAACTTGAGTCCAGGCCCCAGATATATCTTGGGAGGACTGAGAGGATGATCCTGAACTACGAGAGTTCGGAATGTTATTCTGCTGGTTACTACGAGTTTCGACCATGGAAGGATTTTAAAAATTTAGGATTGTTTTTACCAATTTTTTCACCATCAGAAAATTTTAGATTTAAACCGCCGCCACACCTGAGATGTATGAAAGTTCAAGGAAAATTTGCAGAATTTTTTTATTTTTTGCAATGCAATGGTATGTAGGGAATGTTTAAATTAGAAAACATAGTCGTTACGAATGGAATAGTTCATTATAAGTCGAAACAATGTGATTTAGTCAAACAATTCATGTTTAATTCATGCAAAACTTGCCTCATTCTATATAAATGCTACATGAAAATTATACAATGATTTCTTGTAGGTTTATCTGTTATTTTACTCTCCCTTAACATTTATTTATTCTCTAATATACGTACATCTCATTTACAAATAATAACACCAACCTTTATCAAAGCAGTGGTAGTCAACAATTTATAACAACAAGAATATACGAGCATATTATCTACCTTTGTTATTAGTTCAAAATTAGGGATCATTACACGATCAATAAACCGAAAGGCTCAAACCACTTAAATCATGACTCCATATAAACCTTTAACCTCAGCAGTTAATCAAAAAAGTAGCTGTGAAGATAATATCAAATCATAATTCAAGTATAACAAGCACAGCATTAAAACAAAGCAATTCACAACCTATAACAACTCATAGGAGCTTTCTCAAAAACCATTACACTCCATATGTTAAAATAAATTTTGATACTTTTTGTATGTACAGTACCTGCTCGAGCAAAAGTTAAATTTTTCAAGCGTCAAGTTTTTAGGTTTTTAAATTTTCAAAATTCAAATGCGCCCCTTTTTTATAGGTAGTAGTCTCATATAAAACACTTTTTAGCATATTTCTGGGATACCGCTACTGTAATTAAAAGGAATGAGGTGTATTAGTTCAATAATAATGAGCTTGTTTTCCAATATTAAACTTTAGTTTTTGTCAGGAAACGACTACAAAAGTACAGTCATGACTCGATTTAGTGGACTCATGGATAAGAGAATTTCAATTTAACGGGCATCTTTAACTTTCCTGATTTTGGTCAAGGAATTTCACTGCTATTTTCTACTATTTCGATATAATGAATTAGTGGAGAAGTTTTTTGACGAGTCCACTAATAAGTTACAAAATCTGAAGACGTTAATTTGATAAAATAGTACTAAATCAATAATAAATTGAGTTAATTTCTTATGTAATTACTAAAAGACTTAAGAAAATAACTAAACCTACTAGTTATTTTACTTTTAAAATATTCCAACATTTTGCAATTTTATGCAATTTTCAACTTCTTTCAATAATTGTGCAATATTTTGAAATAAATCTCAAAATATATTCAATTTATACTCTGTTTTACTTTTTATTGCAGCCCACGTTTTTTTTCCGATCTTTTCATCCGATACTGGATATTTGGCCTTCAAACCGACATGAATTGCCTCATGTAGCTTCGAATGATATTTGATAAAAAATGTGCAAACAATGATTACTATTCAAAAGTGGATCTTATTGCGTACAATTTAAATTTTAACGCGTTACATATAGCTTAACATTAATTCTTTCGTTATAATACTTAATCCTGCTCTTATTCCAAATATGATGATTTGATTTTCTAATTGTGACACTGACTTTAGTGTTTATAAACAAGACCTAACAACTACCGTGGATGTATTTGCCCAAGTTATTTGATTGCTGATACTGTATATGCTAATCTATGTAGTTTATTTAGAGCCTTATTTCCAATTTCCGTATTAAATGTCAATCTTTAATGAAACTTTAACTAACAATATCTAGTTGCTTGAATGCATGTAAAAGAGTAGTATTATTATAATAATTTTTACTTAATAGCAGAAAGCAAAAACACTGGGAGATTCGTTTTGTTGTAGGGGTATGCTTCCTATATGCAACTTTTAAACTTTACCCTTTCCCGTTTTATATTTTACCAGCTGAGAAATTTATTCTACTAGTAAAAGCAGAGTGATGCGAATGGTTCAGAGACCTAAAATCAACTGTGTTTGTAACACTATGACTTATGCGATGCTTCATATATGATTGGCTACATGTAATATGGTCCAAGCAGATCAGTTTTTTTGATTGGCCCAATGTACCAAATTGGTCATAACCTATACTTTCTTTTGATGGATATATAAAATAAACTTTATTTCTGCACAAATTTTCTTTTTCTTTTTCTCTTTAATACTTTTTACAACTAAAAGAAACTATATAAAATGGCTACTACTGATAAGCTCATTATTTTTGATACCACTCTCCGTGATGGTGAACAGGTAAATAGAATAAAATCCCGAATCAATTGATTAATGCTAACAGTTCAACGCACAATTAGTCTCCTGGTGTTACTTTAAACACAGAAGAAAAGATCGAAATTGCAAAGACTCTTTCTCGTCTTGGTGTCGATGTACTTGAAGCTGGTTTCCCTATCGCTTCAGTAGGTGATTTTGAAGCTGTTCAACGTATTGCCAATGAAGTTGGTTCTATGATGGAAGGAAGAGAAAAGATTGGACATCCTATAGTAAGTAACTGATATGTTAAAAACTTTGAATTGAAATCTAACTGAAACATTCAGACAATTTGTGGTCTTGCTCGTTCTACTCCTGGTGATATTAAACGTTGTGCTGAGGCTATTGCTTCTGCTCCTCGTAAACGTATTCACGTTTTCCTTGCTACATCTGATCTCCATCTTAAATATAAACTCAAGATTGACCGTGATGAATGTATCAAGCGTGCTGTTGCTGCTGTCACCTTAGCTCGTTCTTTTGTCGATGATGTTGAATTTTCTCCTGAAGATGCTGGTCGTTCTGATCCTGATTTCCTTTGCCAAGTTCTTGGTAAGGTAATTGAGGCTGGTGCCACTACTCTTAATATTCCTGATACTGTTGGTTACAATATGCCAGAAGAATATGGTAACTTAATCAAATACCTTGTAAAGAACACTCCTGGTTCAGAAAAGGCTATTTTCTCTACTCATTGTCATAACGATCTCGGTTTAGCTACTGCCAACACTCTTGCTGGTATCTCTAACGGTGCCCGTCAAGTTGAGGTTACAATTAACGGTATTGGTGAGCGTGCTGGTAATACAGCCATGGAGGAAGTGGTGATGGCAATTCATACTCACCCCAACTATTTCCCTGTACATCACACTATTAACACTACAATGATTTATCGTACTTCTCAAATGGTTTCTTCTTTATCTGGTATGATGGTGCAACCTAACAAAGCTATTGTAGGTCGTAATGCTTTCCTTCACGAATCTGGTATTCACCAAGATGGTGTTCTCAAGAACCGCCAAACTTATGAAATTATTACACCTGAAACCGTTGGTGTTACTGATATCAATCTTGTTCTTGGTAAGCATTCAGGTCGTAACGCCTTCCGTGAAAGATGTAAAGATCTTGGCTTTGGTGATATTACCGATAATGATTTCCAAGTTGCTTTTGATGATTTCAAGGCCCTTTGTGATAAAAAGAAGAATGTTAATGATGCTGATATTCTCGCTATTCTCAGTAACCAAATCAGTTCTCATGCTGCTAGTTCTTTCTACACCCTTGTTTCTACTCAAGTGGTAGGTGGTGCTGCCACAACTTCCATGGCTAGTGTTAAGCTCTTTGATGTCAAGGCTGAAAAGGAAATTGGTGATGCTGCTGTTGGTATTAACGGTCCTGTTGATGCTATCTTTGAAGCCATTCAACGCAGTGTGGGCCGTCGTTTCCGTCTTACCAAGTTTGACATTAGCGCTGTTGGTGAAGGTAGTGATGCTTTAGGTAAGGCCGAGATTCAAGTCATGGCTGATCCTACTTCCATTGATCAAAATGTCGCTAAAGATGATCGTGTCTCTAAGGCTGCATTCGCTTCTAGTATTGCCGATGTTGATATCATCACTGCTGCTGCTAAGGCTTACCTCGGTGCAATTAATAAGCAATTAGAATGGGAAAGTGAGTTGGCTGCTGGTACTGCTCGCAGTATTGGTGAGGAGCGTAAGGTGGATGTCTAAAAATAAAATATATATATATCTGATCCAAATATATTATATCCCATTTCCCTCCTTGTAAATACATGTTTAAAAAATGCTTTATATTAATAAAACTTATTGTGAGTATGCGTAACACAATTTATGTATGCATTACTTTAACTTTTGCTTCAAAACTATGTAAATCGAACTGTTGTTATTCAAAATTTTAAACTTGTTGCAATCTTTGAAGAATTGCTATGGGTGCTATCAATCCTTTTTTTTTACTTCAAAATAACAATTAATATGTAAAAGCATCATGATTACATAATGGTATTTTTTGTTGAGCACTATTCACTTTGAAAATAAGCCTGATATTAAAATAAAGCTGTATTGTGCTATTTCAATTACAGTGACAATCCTTTTATATATTAACGAAAAGTAAATATAAATCCATACAATATATACGAACATAATATGATTAATTTACTATAAGCCAATTTATAGCTACGTACTGTATTTACAATATACATCACGCATGTTGTTATGTTTCTTATTGAATACAACATAGTTTTTACAAATATTTCTTCAACCCTAGATACACACTACCTGTCCTAAGTAACTGTCCCAACATTGCTATCAATCATTAAAAGTATCTGTTTAACGAAATTATTTAATTTTGAAACCCTTTTAAGTCAAAAAATTATTAAAAAATCTATAAAATGGTTGCATATGGAGGAGGTAAGACGATAAAAACCATAGCAAATTATTGATTTAGCCATTAAAATATACTCTAATTAGATGAAGTGAATGCTCTTGTTCTTGACATGGGTTCTAACATGACGCGTGCAGGCTATGCAGGTGAAGATACACCTCGCGTGATGTTCCCCACAAGATTTGGATATATAGATGTTGAAGAAGAAATAGTACATTCTACTGAACAAACTAATGGTGAAGATACAATTATGTCAGAGGCATCAGAACAACAACAAACTACCACTAAAACTACTAGAAAATATTATATTGGTGATAACAAAATCAACACATTTAAAAGCAATATGGAAGTAAAGAGCCCATTAAAAGATGGTTTAGGTAAAAAAAAAAGCATTTTTAAATGATTACGGTAAATCTAAAGATTGTAAATAGTGGAAGATTGGGATGCTCTGGAACATATTTGGGATGCAACATTTAATAAAATGCTACGAATTGATCCTCGTAATCATCCATTATTATCTACTGAAGCTGCTTGGAATACACCAGAAAAACGACAAAAAACAATGCAATTAGCATTTGAGAAGTTTGATTTCCCTGCCTTTTATCTTACACCTGATGCAGTAATGACAGCGTATGTCTCTGGTTAAAGAGATTTTTAGTATTTGTGATTGACATGTTATATTAGATTTTCTGTAGGTAGAGCTACAGCCTTAGTTCTTGATTCAGGAGGAGGAATTACAAGTGCAGTGCCAGTATACGATGGATTTGTTTTAAAAAAGGGCATTTTACATCAACCTCTTGCCGGTGATAGCATAGTAGACAAGATCAAACAACAACTTGAAGTCGATTTGAATTATACAATTACGCCTCATTATAAAATCGCTAAAAAGAAATCAGTCGAAAAGAATCATCAACCAGAAATTGAGCTTCGTCAATTAGAAGGAATTACAGACAGTTTCAATGACTATCAAATCAACAGAGTTCTCAATGAATTTAAAGAGACCATATGTCAAGTGTCTGATACAGCATTTGAAGAAGAGTAAGTGAAAGGGTTGTATACTAACACTATATTTGCCATAGACTCATTTGTATGAATAGTGTTTTATCTTCGAGGTCTAAAAAGACATTTGAATTTCCTGATGGATTTAGCCATTCTTTTGGTTTAGATAGATTTAAACTTCCTGAAATGCTGTTTCAGCCTAATGTATACGATGTTACTCAACCTAAGTCTGAAGAAGACTCAGAAGAAAAGGATCAAGAGCAAGACAAAGAACAATCTGAGGATTTAGAAACAGAAAAAGAGAAAGAAAAAGAGACAGAAAAAGATGAATCTATGCAAATTGATCAAGAAAAAGAAAGCAAATTTGTTGGAGTACATGATATGGTTTACAACAGTATAAATAATTGTGATATTGATTTACGTCCGCTTTTATTCAATAATGTGGTTGTTACTGGTGGAAATACTTTATTTAAGGGATTTAATGAAAGACTAAATTATGAATTACCATTGAAAGCACCTGGAGTAAGTTATATTATACTATATTATATATATATATATATATATATATTTATAAGTAATCTCTAATTATTAAACAGAGCAAAATCAAAATTCATGCTGCTGGTAATACTACAGAACGTAAAAGCAGTAGTTGGTTGGGCGGCTCTATTTTGGCTTCATTAGGTACTTTTCATCAATTATGGGTATCACGAAAAGAATACGAAGAATTTGGTGATTCAATAGTTCATAGAAGATGTTAAGAGGAAACATAATAAATTTTATTAAGCATTATTATCATACAATTCATGTAATTTTTGTCTTTTGTTATGAGGCGCTAAACTATTGGTAGAAGAAGATGAAGATGGAGAAGGACGAGGTGGCGAAGACCAAATCAATTTTCTGTTACTATTATCTAATGGCTGCCAATAATCAGAATTGCTATGGTTGTTATTGTTGTGTTGTTGTGTGGGGGGTGATGTAATTGGGGTAGTTGGAGTAGTTGTAGATGTTGTAGATGTTGTACTAGTTGGGGTATACAGATTTTCATCTAATAGTCTGGGAATCATTAATTGTTCTGTTTGTTGTTGTTGTTGTTGTTGTTGAATTGTCTTTAAATGCGAACAATGTTTTTCAAGTATATCATACAAAGTATTCTTTGAAAATGGTTTTGGTAGAATATCATTCATACCAATTCCAATATATTCCATTATATCATTATGTGTAAAATTAGATGTCATAGATACAATTGGCGTTAATGAATCATAACGTCTTATATTTCTTGTGGTTGCAATACCATCCATTTTTGGCATGACGATATCCTATATATAAAGGTCAGCTTTATGGTTTTATATATAAGCTATTTGATGCATAATATTTACCATTAAAATTAAATCATATTTCTCTACACTCATCTTTTGTAATGCTTCTAACCCATCTTTTGCTAGATCAATCGAACAACCAACCATATTTAACATACGACCACTCACATCTCGATAAACAGAATCATCATCTACTAGTAGTACACGTGGAGGCGTTGTCCAACTTGTCATCATTTTTTTTTTTCCTTTATCTAAAATGGGAGTTTCAGTAAGCACATGATGTTGCTGCTGCTGCTGTTGTTGTTGTTCTGGATGATTATAATGCTGTTGTTGATGATTTAGATGTTGTTGTTGCTGTTGTTGCTGCTGTTGATGTTGTTGATGTTGTTGATGTTGTTGATGTTGTTGATGTTGTTGATGTTGTTGATGTTGTTGATGTTGTTGATGTTGTCGGTCTGATTTATTATTTGAAAGTCTACCAAGTGCTAAAAACGTTAGACCATCCGAAGTTTTGATGGACGAACCAATAAGGCTTGATCCATTTAATTGCGCTGCAGCTGCAGCTACAGAAGCTGTATCAATTGAACCTTGATGAGGCGTTGGTAAGAAAATATCAGTTAATAAATTCTCAAGTGGCTGTTCAGCCCAAGTACTTGAAGAAGTATTCATAGCAGATACAGCAGCACTAGTAGAAGATGAGGAAATAATAGGCAACTCAGATTCTTCTAATTTAATATCTATTTTTCAAATTTAAAAAATGTGCACAATTTTTTCTGTACTTTTAAATTACCTGCTTGGCTCGAGTTTTGCTGTTGTTGCAATTTAAGACAATCCTGTAATAATTCGTCTTTAGTTCTAAGGCTTTGCTGCAATCCTGAAAGTTCAGCCATGATAAGTTTTTCTTTTTCATTCATACTTTCTACAGTTGATTCTAATTCTGTTTGAGATTGTTTGAGAAGATCAACTTGTGATTGAAGACTTTTTGTCAATTTATTCAACTGTTGTAATACTGCTAATTCAGAAATGGATGGTGGTTCAGATGTCTTATCTTCTAAATTATGTTGAAAGGTAGGAGAAGACGTTTGAGAGGATAATTGATCTTGTTGTAATTGCTGTTGCTGTTGCTGTTGCTGCTGCTGTTGTTGCTGTTGTTTATCTAATTTCTTTTTCTTTCCAGGTGTTTTTCTTTTAATTTCTTCTAATAAATCTTTTCTGTCTCTTCTAAAATGAGAATGTTCGAATTCCCAAGTCTATTGTAATTTATTAATTAAATAAAGAATTTAATATAAATGCAATGTTTTTGTTTTACCTGATCTCCATATAACTTTTGAGTTTCATCTGCATTACTTCTTATCTTGTGGAAATCATATTTGTTTAATTGGCGTACAAAACTCGCAAAGTTGCAATGTTTGAAATGCTTTGGTAGAATTGACTTTGAAAACTCATTTGTATCTTTCACTAGAAAACTTGTCCCTGAAGAATCCCAGCAAAATACATCTTTGAATGCTTTATTTTCGAGCATACTACAAGAAAACAAAATTAGATCTAAATAAGATTTCATCACCTGATTTATAAAATTATATGCTAACCGAAATAATTTCTGTATAAAGTCAGGTACAGCTGAATTGCCATTGGCGTCGCTTTGATTAAAATTCTTTTTAGTGATCCTTTTGCCTGCTGTTGCTTTAAGTAAAGATTCCCTGCGTTTGTCGTCCATTTTCTGTACTTTACTATTTTATAAAGAAATACAAAAATATATTATTAAAAAAAAAAAAGTAAAGAAAAAATGAAACAAAAAGAAAAGGGAAGAAAACAAACTAAAAAAAAAAGACCGTTTTACCTTTTATACTTCATGTTAGCCTATAATTTGGCTTGGTTTGGAAAATGTTTAAATTACATAAATAGGATAGAAGAATTTTGCAACAGCAATAGCCAATAACCTTGGTTCGGCTCGCTTTTGTATGGCTCGGATTATGCCGACATATGAATCATACAAAATTATTTCTGTAAATAGATGACGAGACAAAAGGTTACGAACCTTAAAAAGTCTTAACAAGTCAATGAAAATGTAGAATTCTGTCCTGAAATAATAATAACAGACCAAAATAAAACTCAACTTGCATTGGTTGATATGCTATTTTATTTCTCCTTTGAAAAGTAGTTTTCTTGACTTCCATATTAGAGGGAGGTATAGTTTCTCTTTATTTAAGCGTAACAAAATTAGACCTTCCATGTTTTTACTCCTATTAGCATATTTCTTTATATATTAGACGTCAAGCGTGATATCTTTGTACGGTAGTATTGGTAGACTGAGTGAAATTTGGGTGCTGTAATAATTCACATTACATAGCAGTAAATTTATTGCATGAATTGTTTCAGTAAATAAATCTATAAATACACAAGTAAAAACAGATATTAAACCTTAGTGAAAATATCTGTTTTATTCTTCTTATATTGTTTTAATACTTTACTTAAATAAATTTATTAAAACGCATTCCTCAATATTCTTAATACTGCTTGTCCAATATTAATCTCATTTAATATATAGTAAGTATTGCCAAAAGCAATATTGAAAAAATACATTAGTAACACCAACGTCTACCACAAAGTACTTCTTTCTGATAGCCCAAACTATCTCAAGAACATAGTACTCTTTATAGATGCTTTTTGATTCTATCTATACTAGAAATTAATATGGTAACTGTCTTCCGCAAAGTGTATAGAATTTATGTACTGTTTTACTGATAACGTATTATTATGCTTCAATTTTAAAATTGATTTATAAGTTCGATATGATTTTTCGCTTCGGTGAAGGATACTAAGGCTAATTCTAAACTATTGGAGGCATACTGGGTGTAAGGAAAGACCAAATTTGTCGTCTGCGTTTATAATAGGTTATTACAAATATACGCACATGCTTGAAGCAATAGGATTCTGATGTGAAAATTTACACGTCAACAATGTCTATATTTATATTCAGCAATGCAAAATTACATATGCATTTACAAACATTTTTGAAGGTTATTAAAAATAACACTAATTAACACTGTTGATTAGCAAATTACTGAGAATGTTAAATAGTAATATATAAAAAAAACAAAAAGCTACTTATTTTGAATGAAACATATATGGTACTAGTTAGTTTTATAATTTAAATCATATAGACTTTTTAATATATGTATATGAGTTGATTGAATTTACTACGTTTTCTTGAAAGTATTTTATATCTTTTAAAAGACTTGAAAGCAGGCAAATTGACTGTTTTTTCCATCCCATTTTTTATCTCCTCCCAACTTTTTTTTTTCACTGAATAACATCAAGAAAAAGCCATTACAAGCGTACCTGAGATGTTCAATTTTAATCTAAAAACAATTATTCGAAAACATTTCATTTTTTTGAAGTTGGTATAACTTTTTCAATGCTAATGTTTCAGATTTTTACAGGTATTTCACCACTAAAAATCAAAAGCAGCCCTTGGTGGTTGGGCTGAATGGTTAAGGCGTGTGCTTCCCAGGCGCAAGGCCTCGTGTTCAAATCCTGGTGTCGACAAGTTTATTTGATAATGTTATGTAGTACTGTATATCCTGTTTAGTGTCATCGTCGCCAACCCACAATGATCTATCAGAATTAGGAATTACCGAATTACCAGTTTAGAGTATTTGTCAAACCATGATGTTTGACATGCAAATCATACAATGCTACATTCCATGCGGTTATCATCATGCTACTATGGGACTATAGAAGCATGATTCTATTATATTCACACAATATCCATATGTTTATTCTAATTACACTATTATTCACATTTAATCCACTCATCTAATTAGTATATAAACCCTCTCTATAAGCTCATAATAAACGGTACTTTTTACGTTGAATTTATTTTAAACAAGTCTCGATAAATCACACAACTTTTAGTATGACGTTTCTTCGCATGCCTGTTTGGCTCTAGGTGCAGCACTTTATTTAGTAGATTTCTTTCCCCACTTTCATAATATCATCATATCGCAACCTTGTTTATAATAGGCCCACTTGTGGAGACCTCTCAATCTCTTGACCTTTAGTTTACGTTTACGTTGTGCTACATGAAGCGTTATTGTAGGAGTTTCATGTATATTAAGTCTTCACATTAAATAATAATAAATAAAGTATATCCACTACGTTCTACCCTATAAAAAAAAAATCAAAAGCTTTGAGCCTTTATATCTTCACTGAAAAGTAAGTTATGCTGACACTTTTGAATAATAAAACTTACTTCTTTTTAAGCCTTTTATAGCATGTTTAAGTATAAAAAAAATTTGGCATGTTTTTTTTCATTTTTTGATATTTTTTGTAGTATATTCCAAAATATTTGTTAAATGGAGCAGAAGCTATTTTTATTTATGTTGAAGACTTCAGCGAGCTCTTTAAGGTCCAATCAATTTTTTTTAAGTATTAATTTTTCATAGAAATATTCTCAAAAATGTGTAAAAAAAATATTCTCGACTTCGCTCCCAAAAAAGACCAGTATATTCTCGTCCCAAATTATGAATTTGAAAAAAAATTGTCAAAGATTTTGATTTATCTGCGAAAAATGTTAAAAAAAAAAGCTCATCAATAGCTAGATCGATAGAAAATTTTGCTGAAAATTATATCAGTTGTTTAAATTTATAACAAGTTAATAAAAAATGGCGCATATCTTCAAAAAATCTTTAAAACTTCAGTCGCATTTTACCCAAAATCCGATGTAAAATATTTGTCCAAATTTTATTTAGACAGATGCAAAATTTAAAACTCTACAGCAACTACTTAATAAGCTATCTTAAATTACTTTGCAGTTCATGAACTCTTGAACAACTTTATTTTTGGTTCATCCTTTGATCAGTTTGTCACACTATGGGAAAAACATGAAAATAGCAATTTTAAAATTTACAATTATTTGTTTTTTTCCATAAGATTGTTATATGTTTATATCTTTCCAATAACATCTTCATTTAAAGCAGTTTTTACGGCGAATTTCATAGTATTTTTTCTGAAAAATTGTAGTTAATATCTCATTTTAAACCTTTTTTCCCATAGTGTCAAATCGATTTTGAGACTTAGTTAATATAAATTTTAGGTTGTAATGTGGGCTATCATTTTAGTTATTTTGACGAAAAATTAATATGCCTTAATGAAATAAAAACAGCAAAGTATACTATTTAGAACATGAAAGAACAAGTCCGGAGTTTGATATAAGAAACGTCTTCTAGTTTATAACTCTCAATCAATTAACCAAAAGGCTCGGATCACTCAAACCATGACACCATACTCTTCAGCCTCAACGGTTAATCATTTAAATAGCTGTGAAGATATATCAAATCACAATCCAGGCACAACAAGTGCAGCATTAAAACAAGGCAGCTCGCAAGCTCTGCAAGCACGGCTTAATTATAAGTTATGATTGATTAACATCAATATGTAAATTACTCTCAAAAAACGCATTTAAATACTGACAACGGAAAAATGCTTCGGGTGTTTTCAAAAAAAGGCTATTTTAGTCACCATTATCTGAGATTGAGTTCAATCAGGATGGTTCTTATACCAAATGAAAGAGAAAGTGTCGTATTTTTTATCCACAAATTATTTGAAACGATTAGAGGGGTTCAAAAAATATAAACTTATAAAACATGAAAATTGAAATACTGTCAACGGAAAAATGCTTCGGGTGTTTTCAAAAAAAGATTTTTTTAGTCACCATTATCTGAGATTGAGCTCAATCAGGGTGGTTCTTATACCAAATGAAAGAGAAAGCGTAGTACTTTTTATCTACAAACTGTTTGAAACGATTAGAGGGGTTTAAAAAATATAAACTTATAAAACATGAAAATTGAAATAGATAAAAAAACTAAAATTTTTATTGATACTTTGTAGCAGCTCCTCCTCTACTCTTTATAAATGCTTCTATTCTTCTCGGCATACTATCTATACATTTTAGACAGTCCTCCTTTGTAAACTTATACCATTCATGACTGATTCTATCAGTTACTTCTTACTCTGTAGCCGGCCTATTTGGATAAGCATCAAGATGGCGTTTAAGGTCACCCGGATGTGTTCTATAGGGTTTAAGTCAGGGTTTTGGGGCGGCCAATCAAGAATTTTGCGTACAAAAAATTTGTTTTGACTAAACCAAGCTTAAGTAATATTCGATTTGGCGGAGTAGCCTTATCTTACTGAAAACGAATACTTTTACTTGTTTGCCATACTACTCTAGAGTTTGCATCAATGACGTTTTCAAAATTTTCACATACTTATTTGAATCAATCGTTCCATCAATAGTTGCAGTGTTATAGCCAGGTCCCTCGCCTGATATGCAGCCCCAAAGCATAACCCCATCACCATTACCTTGCACTTGGGGTCGAACTTGATGAGGTCGGTTGGTACCAGGCACATCTGACCAATAGAAGGATTCACTATCTGAGCCCCCATATTCACTCTGGTTTTGCCAGAGAAGACCCACTTACGCCAATCGGATACTGTTAGCTGTCTATGTTTGCGGGCCCACACTAACCTGAGTTTTTTGTTGGCTGCACTGACAAAATTGGTCTTGTTTTTTCTTTTGGCTTTAAACCCCATCCCATTGAGCAACTTCTCTGCACCACTGAGCGATATAGAGATATTGGTGGAGCGCGAATATTCTTGTGCACCACGAAGACCATCCAAACGACCATTTCAAATTATTCTAGCAATATACTATTGAGTAGCAGTACTAACTTTACTTGATCTTCCACCAGTAGATGCTTGGGCTCCCTCCAAAAACTCTCTTCTTTACTTGCTTAAGTTAGCCATACCTACTGTGAGATACATTTTCTTAATGCTACAAATTAAGGTGTTACGAAGCAACAAAGACTTGATGGAACCTTGCACGTCATATGGGAGAGTACGGGTCATATTAAAAAAGTAGCGAGTAAAGTAATGATACTAAAGAAAAATTAAAAAATATGACACACCTGCTTTTTATGTACTTTTTGTATATATTTCGAACATTTTCACATGCTGATCAAGAATTTAGAAACTTTTTAAATCTCTCCGAAATGTTTACGAAACTTATTGAACGCTAAATTTAAAATTACGATTTTCCCGGAAATGCCTATATCTTATCTACTACCTTTACTATCCCACCATGGAATCAAAACTTGCCCAATAAAGTAGATTTATATATCTTTAAAAAGAGAAAATTTTTTCCTACATGATATTATTCTGTCAAATAAATGAGACTCTCTGAGACATAGTTGCATTGAAAAAACCAGTATATTGCAAAACACCCGAAGCATTTTTCCGTTGACAGTAGTTCAATGCCGCTCTTAATTGTACCTCAGAAACTCAATGCTAAATTATTATAGAAGGTAATACCCTTATATTTAAATAAATCCCAACTTATTTTTATTGTACTGTTGAAGAACTGATTAATTACACATTCTTTTTATTGTACTCTTTTTTAAGTATATTATCGCAAATCCAATCCTTATACAACATACTCCAAGGTCGCCAAGAGTTTTTGGCTTTGTCCATGTTGACCAGCATATAACAGGTAAGATCCCCTTGCGGAATTTTTATAGATGCAATATTGCAGTAAACAATGAAGTTGTTTACTAAAATAAAAAAAATATAAAATAAAAGCGGTATAAATACAATTACAATCAGCAAAAGTTTTATTACAAAAGATTTCATAAGATCAAATATAATTGAAAACGTATGACGGTATTTATAGTGATTTAGAAAACTTGTATACCATCAGACTTGAATGGAGTAATCTTCTAATTTTGAGTTGTTGTTAATGATATCATATTTGAAGTGCAGTAAAAGGGGTTACTTTTATAAAAAAAAGCTTAAAAGAGATACTGTTTAAATCCTTCTTTATTAAATTATAGATAATCTACAATAAAATGCTATTTCTACTTCTCTATTTTATATACTATTTAGTTATCTATATTATTTGGTAGTTGCTCTATTAACTGCCAGTTATTCCGTAATTTTGAATATTTTGTTGAGTTGTTGGGTTTTTGATTTACTTAATTCAGAACGGCTTTTTAATTTGATTGACAATAGGTTGTCAAACATGCATATAGAATAGTTCTTACTTATTCTATTTGATTAATATGTATTCTAAGTTTCTTATGATACAACATACTATGATTACCCTTAGCATCTTTGATATCTTAGAATACCCTTGATTATTTATAATTTGTGATATATTCATATAATCTCTTATTTGGATTGCATAGCATGGTTTCAAATGAGATGGCTTCTAATTTATTATGTGGGGAGATACTACCTAGTCCAGCACATACAGGATAAATCATGCAAAGCGTCGACCATAAAGCGTTGTATGTCAAGTGTGACAATGTGGGCCTTTTGGGAGCTATTATTGGCCATATCTATTTAGATAGCCTTGATTTTAAGGTGTGAATTCTAATGAATGCTTGAAACTTTATTTATTGGTAGTATAACTATTATGGCATATGGCATAGAGGAATAGTTGACTAAACCTAATATCTTTGTTATTATTATTTATTGAATTGGGTCGGTAAAATACTTCCTGGTATATATGTTATTTGCACTATGGTAAAAACCCGAAAATTAATAATTTTAAAATTTGCGGTTATTTATTTCTTTACACAAGATCGTTATAAAGCTATACAGTATCTTTCCAATAACATCCTCACGTAAAACAGTTTTTGCAGCGATTGTCATAGTATTTTTTTTTTTAGAAAATTTGTAGTTTGTATCTCATTTTACAACGTTTTTCCCGTGGTGTTGTGTAATCGATTGCACTGTGATCAAGAGTGCTATCGTTCACACGACATGTATTGGTTCAAAAATATTGTGTATTTTCGCATGCGTTTGTTATTGTGTTCTCTTTGAGTATTTCTTTATTATTGCTGCACTTGAATACTTCAAGTGGCGTAAACACTGTGAGTGATACTTGTAAGTTAAATTATTTTATGATTATCAAGCTTTTATTATGTGATTCTACTGCAAATATATTAAAAACAACTTATTTTAGAATAATTTTTACAACGTTGTTCTGAAAATTGTACCAAATGATCTTATCAAAGTGCAAATTTTCTACATAGCAGGCTCGTATTACGGGGTCTAAATTATCAAACTCCGTTTCATACTGCTTATGACTTAAAATACTACCAAGAAAATCAATACAAAATCCACTTTTCAGTTAATAACTCATGTAATTTTAAACCAATCTCAAAAGGTAATATCTCAAAATAGATATACAAAGTAGAACAATAAATTTAGCAAAAATCCTAATTAAGCTCATGCATTATTTATAAAGCTACTTCCATTAAAAGCGTACAAAATTGTAACTTCATTGGACTATAACTCGAGATAGCAACCGTTTAAGCACATAGTTTATAAGCCAGAAATGTTTCTTTCATTTAGTTTTATTATATTTTATTATAAAATTAGTTTTGGAAAATTATGAACTTTTTCCTTGTATACCCTCGTCAAAAATTTAGGTTTTTCGAAAAAAGCCAATAACTCTATGAAAAATAACGCTAGAGTAACAAATAATAACTCATGTAATAGGTATTTTGTTGCTTTATGTTTTTGAAACGTTAAAGATAAAGTTTTATTACAAAAGTATTTTTAAAATCGCTAAAAAGTGATTTTTATGTTTTTGCTTTTTTGCAAACTTTTTGGTGATAAAATTTTTCAACAAGTATATGATTAGATGCAAAATTAAATTTCATGTTGAGGTTACTTGGTGAAGCTAGTCAAGTTACTATACACATTCAATGTCAATTTTGCATTTTAAAAATTTAGGATTGTTTTTATGAATTTTTTCACCATCAGAAAATTTTGGATTTAAACCGCCGCCACACCTGAG
Organism: Mucor plumbeus; assembly: GCA_016758945.1. Classification (NCBI taxonomy): domain Eukaryota; kingdom Fungi; phylum Mucoromycota; class Mucoromycetes; order Mucorales; family Mucoraceae; genus Mucor; species Mucor plumbeus. The sequence goes on from JAEPRC010000531.1 coordinate 16,966, forward strand.
ATGTATGAAAGTTCAAAGGAAATTTGCAGAATTTTTTTATTTTTTGCAATGCAATGGTATGTAGGGAATGTTTAATTAGAAAACATAGTAGTTACGAGTTACGAATGGAATAACTCATTTTTAATTGACACAAGGTAATAAAACAGTTTTTCAACTCTAACACTTTAATTGAATTTACAACTTGCACATTTTTGAGGAATAGGGAATTGCATTTATTAAATTCAAGGAGTAAAATTTCTTTAAACATCTCTTTATTTGTAACTTATATCATTTTAATCATTCAATATGTTGTTGCATGACGGTGGTAAATTTTATTAAATTCACACAATAAATTTTTTTTTGCTGTGGTAATGTGACATAATTACAAATTTTCTATGTATTATTTTTTCTTTCAAATAAAGTTTTCTTTCTTATTATAATAAATAATAAATACAAGCAGCTAATTACAATTACAATACCGGTGTTGTCTTAATGTCTATTGTCTACTTTGTTGGCTCTTTTTGCCTAGTGAATTCTCACACATTGTGGCTTATACATTTATCAAACTTTATCAAATTTTTGAATACTTTTTTTTACATATAGAATATAGTGTATATATCATCTATTTTTTTCGTTTACTCATATTTCAGATTCTTAGGTAAATATTTTCTGTCTTACTCTTAAAGCTTTGATAGAAAAAAAGGCAGACAGATTGACATCATGTGCTTGCGACTTGCGACCACATCAAATTTGAGGTTTTAAAATTTTGGAAACTTTGAATAAGCATATTTTTCGAAATATTCGACGTACAAATTATGCTTTACACTAAAAAGACTTGTAAGTAACCAAGCAAAAGGGATTTTGTAATGGAGTACTATGTTCTTGAAATAGTTTAAGCTATTAAGAAAGAAGTACTTTAGGGTTGGACGTTGGTGTTACTAATGTATTTTCAATATTTCTTTTGGGAATACTTACTATGTATTAATGGGGGTTAATATTTGACAAGCAGTATTAAGAAATATTGGGGTTGTGTTTTAATACATTTATTTGATTAAATTATTAAAATAGTGTAGAAGAATAAAACAGATATTTTCACTAATGTTTCAATATCTGTTTCTGCTTGAGTATTTATATGATTAATTACTGAAACAATTCATGCAGTTACCACTGAAATGTCAAAAGAATCTGTAAGAATAATCTTGCCAAAATATTACACTTTTATTAACGATACATCCTTTGGATGTATTTATACACACTCATTATTATAACTATTACGAGGGTTTTACTATCTAAGAATATGATGTAGATCAATACAGATGCATTGATCTACTATAACACCAATTATAGACTGAGACCTTGGATGTGAGACCTATGATGTATCTTGACATAACAACTACTGCTATGTAATGTGAATCATTACAGATTTATATTTGAAAATACTATTTTTTATTTTTTATTAATTGACTTTTCGGCCAATGCCTGAGATGCTCTCATGAGCCAATTGAAGGTCTTATTTGAGAATATCCATGCGCTCTAGGAGCATCCAGGAGGCCATAGTGTATGTCAATATACATCATAGTTCTTACATCTAAGGTCTTATTCTATAATTGATTTTATAGCAGATCAACGCATCTACAATCTGCATCGATCTACATCATATTCTCAGATAGTAAAATTCTCATATAATAGTAATAATGAGTGTGTATAAAAACATCCTAAGGTTATAATGTAAATAAAAGTATAATATTTTTGTAAGGTTATTTATACAGACGAATTTGGCATTTCAAACTATTTTATAAGGAGCTCATCTATCAGAATTAGGAAAAATTATTGAATTGCCAGTTTAGAGCATCTGTCAAACCATGATGTTTAACATGTAAATCATACAATGCTGCATTCCATGCGTTTGTCATCATGCTACTATCAAACCATAGAAACATGATCCTATTATATATACACAATATCCACATGTTTATTCTAGTTATATTATCATTCAAATTTAAGAAACTTATCTAATTAGTACAGTCAAGACTACTCAATAATACTGGATTTAGATTTAGTGGATATTGATCTATCAGAATTAGGAATTACCGAATTACCAGTTTATAGTATTTGTCAAACCATGATGTTTGACATGCAAATCATACAATGCTACATTCCATGCGGTTATCATCATGCTACTATGGGACTATAGAAGCATGATTCTATTATATTCACACAATATCCATATGTTTATTCTAATTACACTATTATTCACATTTAATCCACTCATCTAATTAGTATATAAACCCTCTCTATAAGCTCATAATAAACGGTACTTTTTACGTTGAATTTATTTTAAACAAGTCTCGATAAATCAGATATGGTGAGAAATGGAAAAGTGTACTACGTTAAATCGAGTTTTCCACTATAAATGACGTTTATTTCTAACTTACACAATTACTGTTTTTAGTCATACAATTGTTTTTTAGAATCAAATTTATCATCAAAAATAATAATAATAGAAAGTTACACAGTTATTTTTAGAACTTAAAACTATTTATTACAATAATAAGAAGTATTTTTAGGTAATATACAGTGACTCCCAAAACTGTCCCAGTGTTTGCTAGTTTTGAGTTCAGCATGCTTTTTAAGTACTATAAATATATTTAAATTACGAAGAATTCTATGTATTTCGAAAGATTAAATAGTTTTCTTTTATGTCAAGTTAAAAAAAAAATTGAATTTTGTTCGTTATCTAAATTTATATCTGATCTGCGACAACATGTGCATTGGGACAGTTTTGAGAGGTATTATTGTCATAGAACAGCAATTGTTACTATAGTAAAAATTTATATATTTGAATCACAATTTAAATGTCAATCTCGTGTAAATAAATTTGACATCTTGTACAACATCATCAATTATATAGAAAGAGATAATCAATGAACTTGTTAATAAAGAAGTCCATAAATTTTTATTATGTTTATTAAGCAAGTCCTTGAATTTTTATATTCACAAAGAACCAATAACTGTTCTACTTTCCAATCTACATTATCCATCAACTCATTCAATTAATCTTTCTAGTCATTCATTGGTCAACATCAATGATCCATCTCTTGTAGTCTCCCCATTCCTTTAGTTTAGACAATTAATATAAATAGCAAAGTATTCCAGTTAGTCATTATTAATAATCTTATCTTATTTTTAAAAGAATAAACAACATCTTATATATTATTTTACAAGTGTTTTTATTTTCATTTTTTCACAATTATTGATTTTTACAAAATCTATGATTACATAACTACAACTTGGGTTATTATTCTAAATTTTTGACAATTAATATAAAAACCCTTAATTCAATAAACAGAATAATTTTTTTTTTTTTTTTTGTATACTGATTTTCGCGCTTTGGCCTATTGAAAGTTAGCAAGAAAAAACTCCAAGTCAATAAGGAAAAGAGTGTCATCTGTCTTTTAAACAACGATAAATTAATGTTTTTTGTTGCGGAGATAATGTGCTTTAGTAAATTTATTGTGGAAATAATTAAAAAACAATGTTGCACAAGTCTGAATGCATCTAAAGGAGGTTCACTTAATAAATTGCTTTCTAAGACTGATGAAAGTTTTTGCGTTCACTAAGCAACAAAACCGCAGTCAATAATGCTGGCAATATATTTAAAATGCTTGAAACCGGTGTCGGAGCTAAATTGAACCAAAAAATTCTTCGAAAAGCACTCCGTAGGGGATATTTAAGTGCGATTATTAAGAATAATTTTTTTTCGTTGTCTAGGCCTAATACCAAAAAGCGATTAAATTGGTGTATTTAACGAAGTAATTGGACTTCCGACGATTAAGAAAGAGTAGCTTGTCCAGATAAAACCAATAGTAATTGGTTAAACTCAGTTGGTAGAAGCTAGATTTAAATTAGAGACAATGAGAGCTTGAAACCTAACCTTGTGGATATAGCGGCTGAAAGTGGCAGTGAGAGTGTCATGCTTTGGAGTACCGCTACGTATGCTGGAGTTGGTCGGTTACGCAAAATTAAAGTCATTATAGATTGAAATTTGCATAAAAAAATTTTAGAAGAAATTTTGAAGCGGAATATCAATTATCCTGGGACAAACTTAGGCTTTCGTCGTGATCAGATCATTTTTAGCATATCAATATCCCAAAACATATGTCAAATTTAGTCAGTAAATATCCACTGGATCAATACTTTGAGGTTATAAATCCACCTCCGCAATTAAATTACTTAAATCTGATTGAAAATACGTAAATTTTACTGAAGATGAGGCTTAATAGTTATAAAACAGCGCCCAAAGGAAACCTGGATCTTTCGGAGCGTGTAACCGAGGTTTGGTACAACACAATCAAATAAGAGGAGTGTCAAAAGGTTACCGATAGCATTCCAAATTGTATAAAACAATGTTTGGAAAGAAATGGTCTTTGGACGGACTATTGAATAGGAATATATTTTTCTCATCTTTGGCTCTCAAAACTGTCCCAGTTACTACACCTATTACAATTAGACAATTCCACGAACAGCCAATAAAATTTACATTTTTTTAACTTTATATAAAAGAAAATTATTTTTTCTTACGAAATATATAAAATATGTTGTAACTTAAATATATTTGTTGTACCTAAAAATCATGCTAAACTCAAAATTAGCAAACACTGGGACAGTTTTGGGAGTCACTGTATATAGTTTATGTGTAATACATACATTGTACTTAAAATACTACCCTATAATTAACATTATTGATAACGTCCTTCTATATTGGAACAATTTTTTACACTATAAAAAGAAAAATGGAATATAAAATGTTGGATTTTAAAAGTAAAATAACTAGTAAATTTGGTTATTTTCTTATGTCTTTTAGTAATTAAGCAGGAAATTAACTCAATTTATTATAGGCTAGATATTATTTTATCCAATAATGTCTTTGGATTTTGTAATTTAGTGGGCTTGTCAAAAAACTTTTCCATTGAATCATTATATCGAAATATAGCGAAAAATAACAGTAAAATTCCTTAACCAAAATCTGGAAAGTCCAAAATGCCCGTTAGATTAAAATTCCCTTATTCATGAGTCCACTAAATTGAGTCATGACTGTAGACTGTATATAGTCCCTCTTTATAAGCTTATAATAAAACGCTACTTTTTCATTTGAATAATTTTATATATTTACCTTTTAATAGATCAAAATGAACTTATATTTACCCATCCCAAATTCTGAATTTCATAAAAAAAAATCGTCGACAAAAATCTAATTTTTTTACTAAAAATTCAGCCAAGTTCATTGATAGCTTAATCAATGGATAGTTTTATTGAATACTATTAAAACTATTTAAATCTAAAATATGTTTATAAAAAGTGATATGTATCTTCAAATAACCTCTAAAATTTCAGTTGCCTTTTAGGCTTTACTCATTGCCAATGTTATAGAAAATGTCGGTCTTTTTTTATTATTTTATCACTATGGGAAAAAAGGCGTAAATTGAGGTATAAACTACAACATTTCCGAAAAAACTATTATGAAATTTGCTGCAAAAACTGCTTTACATGAAGATGTTATTGGAAAGATATAACTTCATAACACTCTTACGTAAATAAACAAATTACTGCAAACTTTGAAATTGCTATTTTCGCGTTTTTTCGCATAGTGTATATAAAAAAACCCCCGAAACCTCATTTATTACTGGAAGCATTAACTCCAAATAAAAGATGTGGTATATTCGAAACGGAAATGTACTTAATGCAATTCTTTATAAGCTACTGCGGGATATTAATAATCAACGCGTTAAGGAATTAACAAACGCTCCTTATTTCCTAAAGTTCACAAATGTGCTAACCATTTAAACAAGATTTATTAAAAAGACATTTAGAAATCTCAGAAACAAATAAAATATATAGTAAAAAGAAAAGGGAATAATGATTTATATATATGTGAATCTATCCAAAAGTCACCCACAAAGTTATTCACCATGAGATAGAAGAGGAGCACGTTCATTTTCAGCTTCCTCTTCCTCTTCATCAGTAACAAATGGCCACTTGAGTACACCATTAAAGTAAAAAGTACCTGCAACCATTGTAATAAAACCAACAACTTGAACCCAAGAGAAATGCTCCCAACCCAAAGACAAAGAGACTATCCAAATGAATAAAGTTCTGTACAGATATTTGTTAGTTACATATGAAAAGAAATAAAATAAACATTCGTGCATGTACCTGCATGCATCAATTGTACTTCTTGCAGTTGCTGATACAGTGGAAGTAATAGAAAGACCAAACCAATTAAAGAAAGCAATTGAAACACTAATAGCTAAACCAGTTTGCCAGACAAGAGCATGGTCAAAGAAATCATGATAACCTTGAACAACATCAAATGAAGGATGAGTTTTTCCCAAAAGGAAATGAAGGATTGGCATGGCAGCCAAAACGGAAATGAGGCCAAATGAACCTTCAAGTCCTACAGCCTTCAAAGGTGTCACTTTGTAACGTACCAAAATCTTTTCTTCAATTACAAATTGAGAAGCAGTGAAAAGTTGTGCACCCAGAACCAAACCCACACCCAGTAAAGAAGAATAATCAAATTCATCACCATTAATTACTGTCTCATCAGGTTTTTTTTGTGGAAATAAAACCGAAGACAAACCTACAATACCTACACCAACCACTACCATTACCAATGAAGTCCATTCATACACACGTAAGCGACGATTCAAGAATAGATAACTAAATAAACCTGTGAAAATAACAACTGCTCCTCTCAACATTTGATAAACACTTGCTGATGTTAAAATCAAACCAACATTCATAACCTAAATCAAGTTAGTCAGCTAAAGAAAATCACGAAAATGACAGAAGAAAAACTTTACCGTTGTAGCGGTTAGATCACATAATGTAGGAATCCAGAATAAAAGCGCTTTCCATCCCTTTAATTCCGGAAGGTTCTCTTCAATTTTAGTGATACGTTGATCAACATCATCAACAATTGCAGCTGCATCTAATTGATTTATGGCTGAAGGTGGTGCAACAACGGTTTTGTTTTGGTTATGTTGATGTTTTTGATAAAGGTATACAATCCAAACAGCAAATTCACCCACAAACATATTTAATCTAGAAAGAGATTATTATCAATTAGCATGTTGATGTTACTATTATGATTAAAAAAAACTTACGTTTGCCATATAGGTTGTTCAAAATAAGCTCTTTTTTTGGGATCAGGATCATCACAGTTATCAACACATTGCATATCTTGAAATTTGTTTAGAATAGTATTACATACACCTAATCAGAAACATTATAATTAGTATCTCTGTTATCTATATTCGTAACCTAGTTACCTGAAACAAGCATGCCTACTACTAAAATAAGGGTAGCAGACTTGCCTACAGATGTTGCAGACGAAGAATTAAGATTACTTGGCATTAATTAAATAAGAAAATAAAATAAGAAAGGAGAAAAAGAAGAACAATATGATATCAATGGGAGCTTATTTATATGGCATAAATTTTGTAAGTGACTGGTGCGAAGTGATCGTGTGTATATATTGAGCTTTTGAAAATTTTAGGTAATTGTTATCGCAGGTGACAAATAAAATCTGAATGGTCAGGCGGGTAATACATATTCATTACTGAATCATAATAATATAAAAAAGAAACTATTAAAATTCTCTCTTTTTCCTTTATTTTTTAATCAGAAATTGTAGTATCCGCATTATCTTATATCTAGTACAGAGTTTTATAGCCTTAGATTTATAGTAAATAACAGACATGGCAAGGCAAATTGCAGTTAGTGACATCGAGATTTAAATCTAAAGATACAACGACTACAGCCCAGTGTAGATTTTTTCAAACATTGGATACTTGAAGGATTTTTGCAGCCAAAGTTGCGCTAAAGGACCATACATGTTCTAATTAAACATACGTAATATAAAGTACTATATACAGTGATATTTATTTTTTGTACGTTTGCAATACAAGCTAGTTATAGTATGATTTTAAAAAAACCACCTATTTTGAAAAATTGATGGAATTTTTTGATCATGAGAGATTTATGTGTGGATGGATTTATGTCTGTGAATATGTGATCTTGTACGTGTTGAAATTATATATTTCCGAAATTTTACTGATAGTTTGTTCCATCTCTATCATGTAAATATATGTAATCCAATGCCATTAGAAAATATAGGAGCTCAAAAATAATATAAGTTCAATAAAGGGAATTTTTTACCTTATTTAGATGAAATCGACAAGATTGGTTCTTTGGGGGTTATAATTAAAGGATGTTGTCTCCCTCGTTAATTTTATGCTTCTTTCTTTTTTATTTAAAAAAAAAAACTTTGGTGTGCAATAATCTATTCCAATTGCGTATAATTTACATCAAAAAGTTTATATTACTTTTTTTCTTGAAATCTTCTTTTTTTTTCTATAATAAAATGAAAATGACATCAGATTTTAAAAAATGCATAAAACAAATGAATTCGAAGCATCTTTAATTTGGTTGCTAGGTTACTAATTTTGTACCTGTCAAATTAAAATCACCATGGCAATGAATTCAGGAACAGGATTTTTTATCATGTGTAATTAAATCTTGATTTTATCGGTGGAGCAAAATACGTTAATAATTAAAATGAATATTTATAAATAAAAAACAAGGGGAAGGGAAAGTGCTATGCAATAATCTCTATTGTTTAAACTACTAATGTATAAATAGAGATTTTCATGATCATATAGTATTAGAAACAAGGCCCGGGTAACCAGCTGAATGTTGCCCGCTTGTTGCTCATCATTTCATACCGCTCCTACTCCTTGCGATATTATTAGGCGCATTGATTGGTCTAAGCGACAATTTTTAATCATTCGGCCACAATATCTTCTAGTCCCTGAATAAGAGTACAGGCAAACCTCTCGCAATAACACACGCAATGCCCGGGCGTAATATCGACTGGAAAAGAAATATTTTTTTCCTCTATTTCCTCCCCTCTCCCCCTTCCCTCTCCATCCTCCTTTTCTCTTTTTTTTTGTTTTATAAAAATAAAAAAAAGATATTTTAATATGTCCAAAGAAGAAAGAGTAAGTAGATAATCTGAATGTTTATCAGTCAAATCAACGCGTATAATTTTTTTTTTACTTGTCTGTAATTCAAAGGAACTAAAAATGCTATATCGCGTCTCTTGTTTAATTTTATTTGTAGGTCAAAAAAGTTATTGCCAACATTACTCAAGACCTCACCGACCTTGCTCAAATCTTACTTTCTGCAAACGAAAATGTAGTTGTAGCTAACGATGATCATAAGAGAAAGCGTAAAGATCCCAATGCACCCAAGCAACCTCCTTCCAATTTCTTTTTGTTTTCAAATTCAATCAGAGAACAAGTTGATAAGCAACACCCTGATGCTACTTTTACTGAAAAATCTAAAATTTATGGTGCTAGATGGCAAAAATTAACTGATGAACAAAAAAAGCCCTTTACTGAACAAGCTAAAAAGGAAAGAGAGAAATATATCAAGGAAGTTGCTGCTTACGAAAAGGCTCACCCCGAGCTTGCACAACATAGTGATAAAAAGGCCAAGAAAGAGGTTGTTAAGAAAGAAAAGCCTTCTTCAAAGAAGGTTGAAGCTGCACCAGTTGCTGCTCCTTCATCATCATCATCAGCTTCTGATTCTTCTTCTGATTCTTCTTCCGATTCTTCTTCTTCTGACAGTGATTCTTCATCTGATGATAGCGATTGAAGAGGATTCTTTTAATTTATCAATGTCCTTTATAAATTTAAATAAAATCCAATTTTTTTTATTATTATTATCATTATTAGTATTATTATTTATTTATTACGCTTATTGGGTGGCGCTTCTTCTTCTTGTTGTTGTTCAGAGATTGACGCCGATCTTTTTTTAGTATTTGCAGGTTGATGCCTTTCTTCATCATCAGGAATTTCAGGCATTAAGAGTGAACCATCACCTGGATACTTATAAACTGATGGACCGGCTGATTGTTGTTCCGCATTATCGTTTTCAGCATTATTTATACTTTGTTCATACTATATAAAATAAGTTAATTATGAAACTATTAAATAATCCCATATGAATATATACCTTATCTAGCGCTGGAATATCCATTGAATCTAAAATCATTTGTATAAAATCTCCCATACTTTTCTCAAATGTTTGTAGCGGAAATGTTTGTGCTAATTTTTCGAAATGAGTTTGAAGATCAACACCATCAACTACCAAAAACTATAAAAAACGGGTTAGCTTGAAATCATGTAAAATTAAAAAAAAAAAAGAAAACTCACATCCTTTTCTCTTTCTCTTACTTGAGTCTTAAATAAATGCATTGTTCGAGTTTTAGGAAATAATAAATGATGATCAGCAGCACGAATTCCCCACTCATCAATTTCTTGTTCATTAGGTTCATCATCATCATCATCATCAGAATCTTCTTCATCTTCATGTTCTTCGTCTTCTACATCGCCATATGAAAATATTTCAAAAATAGGCTCAAGACCTGCTTGTGTATCGCACAAATAGCTTTCAATTGCAGCTTGTGTTAATAATTCCAGGAACAAATCATACCAACGTGGAGGCATTCCTCCTCCCATAACCTTTTGTCCAGCAAACATCATAGGTTTAACAGTAGAGGCATCATCTCCATCCTCATTACTTTCTAATGCTCGTCGTAACATATCTGCACTAGTTCTTAAAAATGTAGGAATAGCTTCAATAAGTCCTGCTGGTGGTGTAGGTGGTGAAATATTTGCTAAATCCAATGTTTTAAAGGATTGTTGTGTTTCTTCATTATCATCATGATGTTCCTCTTCTAATTTATGTAGTTTATTCATCAACATGGCATTTGTAGGCTTATCTTTGAGATAAGGGGATCGACATCCATAGCAACTTTGAATACGATGTCTTCTACAGAATGGTGGTAAAATTGGTTGTTCAAATATACGTTGACGACGTTTAATGTCACAGGGTTCATCGTGAATATCGGTTTCTATGACAACAGCCATCTGAGTTTCATGTCTTCGACGTCTTGCCGAGCTATGTGCAATGACATGTTGCCCTGTTGATAGGGCATCGAAACGACCAAATACAAGATTTGTTAATTGACAAAGATGAAGTCTTTGCTCAAAATTCGAATCAATACGGAAAGATGGAGTTCGGTTACAATGGCTTGATAAAATGCCTTTTTTTCTATATAATAAGTATAATATCATAGATTCAAAATATTCTTATTTTTACCAGCTACAATGGATTCTACTGCATTTTTATCTTGTTCTGCCTTGGATGCGGTATCTTCCCATCTTTGCTTACGTATTTCTACAGTAGAATTATCTTCTTTTGATTGAGGTAGAGGTGTAGATAGTTCCAATAACTCCACACGAGCTTGTTTCAATCGAGATTGAATTGAAAGGAAAAGCAAATAATCCAATATGATTTTATTTGTTGATTGAGGTGTTGAAGTCGATGAAGTAGTTACATTTTTTTGATCATTTGGTGAAAAGATAAATTTACTTGCTTTCATCCTATTATCTTTTTTGAAAAAAAAAATAATAAAAATAATGAAGAAAGTATAAAAAAGAGAGGGGAGGGGAGAACGAAGAATTTTGTTTATCTATTCTTTTTGAGAGGGAGTTACAAGAAGGAGGGGGTTATTATCCTTTTCCTTCCGATATTTGCCTAGTCACGACGAATATTAAAATGATTAAACAATGATTAGAACAATATGAATTGAACAGAAATCAAAATCACAACAAAAATATTCAAATTACATACACATTTGATTCTCTGTCAGTTTTTTTCAATTAAAAATATCTAAAAATCTTTTCAAATTATTATCATTTATACACTGTCTTTTGTGTCGCACACTTCATTCTATTTGTCATATAAAAGATAGTACCTTTTTTTTTTTTTTTTCACTTTCTTGGGTTTCATAAAGTCATGATTTAATGTTTCCCTCGGTATCATGAATATTTAGTCAGCTTTATTTGCTAATTAATTAATGAATTGAGATAAACAGAAAAACTCTTAAATATCAAATTCCTTTTTAAGGCAATTAAAAACTATGAAAATCATGGTCGTTTGTATACAGTGTCTCCTGTGCCAAATGACGCTTTTTTAAAATTAGCTTGCGCTTTTGAACATCCCAATTAATTCTTTTTACAGTACCCAGTTCGCAAATTTGACTGGGCCAATTTGACTAAACCTATTCGCGATTTAGGCATCTCAAATTGCGCTTTTAGCAATCCCCAATCAAGAGTTCATACCACATGAAAACCTCATTGATGCCCGACTCGTGATTAACAATATGGATAATTATATAACAAATGGCGTCAGATATCTTTGGGTCTTTTTGAACAACCAAGCACTCACTGCTGAATTTAAATGGTAGTGAATTAAGCCGTTTTAAGCTTGCAGGTTGGGGGAATCTTACAAGTATATTTTAGTTTTTGGATATCTTGAAAAATGGGATATGAAAAGGCAATAATTCCTTATAGAGTGCAATGAATAATAAAAATGATAATATCATTTGTAAATAGAATGCAATGAACAATAACATTGATAATAGAATTTTAAAGGGAGTGCAATGGTGGTTATTCATCGTCATCAGTGTTGGTATTTTCTTCATCGTATGAGCCGATACAAAAACTCTTCCTCAAGAAGCTATCCATTGATGGCTAATTGCTACTAAACTTGTGAATGCCTCTCGACTCTTTGAATCCGTACACATTTGCTAAACCAAAAGGGCTTTTGTCAATACCGAAATAAAGCGTTATGTCATTTTCTATGTATCTTAAATCTTTTCAAATGATTTAAGTATTCAGCAATGCTGCCAGCCTCTCAGTATTCACAAATCGCGAATGGCGACATAAATTCCTTAGTTCCTTGAAAATTGATATTGGCGCGCTTGTTATGTTGTTTTAAATAAGTGAAACTTGCCACAACTGTCATTGTTTTGTCGTAATAATATTTCCAGGGGCTGCTTTATTTACATATTCAGATACATAGAGATTCGGAGCTATTCGCATATGGTTTATGCTTTTTTCTTTAACTAGTTGGAAAAGCCTTCCTTTTTCAAAAGACTTGTAGCTCTTATATTCTCTAGTATTCTCTGGGATGTCATCAGTAGATGTTTCTTCCTTTTCTCTTTTTTCAATAAGCCTTTCCTATTTTTTCAGGAGGTTCTAGTTGACTGTATTCATCAAAAACTTGTAATATTCTGGAAGGGATATGCATCCTTATCAATTTTCAGCTAGATTATAGAAACTCCATTTCCTTTATCGTCAAAGGGCCTTCCTTTTCCATCTTCTTGTACTAAATCACACATTTATGTTATATACAAAATCAGAAAATACGTCAGTTTTTGAACTGAAAAGGCGTTAAATTTTAATGCAAATCATGAATGAATTTTTTTTTAGATATGCAATATTTTCCTCCAAAAGTGCGCAAACAAGAAGTGAAAATAGTGTACCTGAAGTGCGATTTGGTTTAGTTGAATGCGCAAATTGGGTACTATAAAATGGGTCAGTTGGGAGTACAAAAGCGCTGACTAATTTCAAAAAGTGTCAATGATACAGAGACACTGTATTTATTTATCATGCCAAATCAAGCAATTTTTAAAAACAAATTAAGGTTGGTGGATCATTGGAACTCTAAAAATTCCAGGGCAAGTATTTAAACAGGGCATACTAAGTGATACGGTTAAACATATGATTTTTATTTATAATAAATTTGATAAGAAAAAAAATGGCCAGTGGGCACGTAGTATTTTTGATATATTTTATTTACTCTAGTCAGATCAAAAAGTGATAAAGGATAGAAGAAAACCCCAACTGGGATGATTGGGTATACTAAATTATACAGTATTTACACTAAATTCAGACGAAATAAGTAAAATTTTGGGATGTAATAGGAATGAAGTTTGGATGTAATGAGATTGAGACTTAAATAGATTGACGATAAAATTAAAAATAAAATGAGGATGAGATTTAGAGACGATAAGAAGGAAATTTGGACAAGGCATTATTTCAAAGAGTTAATCCGAACAAACTTACTTGTAATAATCTAAAAATTTTTCGATAGCAGAAAACCAAACCATGTACATTATAACGATGTGAAATACATATATACTAAGTGGATTTAAGTTTTTTTGAGAGCAGTAGGACGGCCATCTTGATTCCAGATAAAAGACACAATGGACATTATATTCTTGGATGAGGAATATATCTCGCTGCCACAATGTTTTACATGCTTTACAGACAAGATAATTATATCACACAAATTTACCCGAATCAGCAGTATCTGGATTATATTTGCTGCATTTATAGTAATTTTTATTATAATGATCAACTAAACCACAATTTACACATGTGAAAACTATTGATTTGCCATTTGAAATATGTATTATTTTCATTTGTTTTGCTATAACTACCTACTAGTTTCAGTTTTTTTTTTTTTTTTTTTTTTTTTTTTTTTTTTTTTTTACCTTTTTTTTTTTATTTTTTTTTGTTTTTTTTTTTTTTTTTTAAAAAAAAAAAGTTTTTTTAAAAAAAAAAAAGAGTTTTATTTTGTTTTTTGATTTTTATAAAATTATACTCAGGGCAAAAAAAAAAAAAGGGTAAATAAATATTTTGTTTAAAATAAAAAAAA
>JAEPRC010000532.1:0-31518 GCA_016758945.1 Mucor plumbeus
TTAGATAGTAAAACCCTCGTAATAGTTATAATAATGAGTGTGTATAAATACATCCTTTGGATGTATCGTTAATAAAAGTGTAATATTTTGGCAAGATTATTCTTAAAGATTCTTTTGACATTTCATAGACAACTAATATATAAATAGCAAAGTATTTCAGATAGTCATTAATAATCTTATCTTATTTTAAAAGAATAAACAACATCTTATATATTATTTTACAAGTGTTTTTATTTTCATTTTTTTACAACACTATGATCTAAGATTGATGTGTCAATTTTTCGTATCCATAAGATAGATATAATAGGAAGCTAATTTATCGCTTTTGTTTCATTACAAAATAATGCTTTTCGTAGAGATAATGAAAATAATAATAGTTCACAACACAGAGTGATCCCTGCATTAACTGAGTTCCAAAATTATGTTGACAGATTGATCCAAAAATTATCCAAAAGACAAAACTGTTCGATAGCCCATGGACTGCAAAGTAAATTAGTTCAGTGTATTATGTAATTTTTATACAGTTTTAAATTCTGTATTTAATTAAGTAATATTTAAAAAATGCTTCACGTTAACGTTTGTGTAAAACGCGACTGAGATTTAGAAGGGGTTTGAGGATATACTCCACTTTTTATAGTTGTATTTCAAATTTAAATAAGGGGCATAATGTACCGTAAAATTATCTATTGATCGAGCTATTGATAAACTTTTTAGCTACATTTTTCGTAGAGAAATCAAAAATGTTGCCTTCTTTTTTCAAATTCAAAATTTGGGACGAGAGTATGCTAGTCTTTTCTGGAAAAAAAATTGAATATATTGTTTTGTACACTTTTTTAGAATGTCTCTACAAAAAATCTATATTTTTTTAAAAAAAAACTTAATCGGGCTTGTTAGAACTCACTGAGACCTGTAACAGTTGCAGTGGAATTACATAATAAAAGCTTGATTGGTTTATCGAGACTCGTTTAAAAATAAATTCAACGCAAAAAGTACCGTTTTATTATGAGCTTATAGAGAGGGTTTATATACTAATTAGATGAGTGGATTGAATGTGAATAATAGTATAATTAGAATAAACATATGGATATTATGTGAATATAATAGAATCATGCTTCTATAGTCCCATAGTAGCATGATGATAACCGCATGGAATGTAACATTGTATGATTTGCATGTCAAACATCATGGTTTGACAAATACTCTAAACTGGTAATTCGGTAATTTCTAATTCTGATAGATCATTGATAATCATAAAATAACTTAATTTACAAGTATCACTCACAGAGTTCATGCCACTTGAAATATTAAAGTGCAGCAATAATAAAGAGATACTCAAAGTGAACATAATAACAAACGCATGCGAAAATACAAAATATTTTTGAACCAATACATGTCGTGTGAACGATAGCACTCTTAATCAAAGTGTAATCGATTACACAAATGACATATATACCAAGAAGTATTTTATCCAATTCAATAACTATTTCCCTGCGTCATAGTTACACTACCAATAAATAAGATTTCAAGCACACATTAGAATTCACGCCTTAAAATCAAGGTTACCTAAATAGATATAGCCAATAGCTCCCAAAAGGTCCACATTGTCGCACTTGACACACAACCCTTTATGGTTGATACTTTGCATGATTTATCCTTTCAATATGATATCAGTAACAACAACTCAAAAATTAGAAGGTTACTCCATTCTAGTCTAATGGTATACAAGTTCTCTAAATCACTATAAATACCCTCATACTTTTTCAATTATATTTAATCTTCAGAAATCTTTTGTAATAAAACTTTAGCTGATTATAATTGTATTTCTACCGCTTTTATTTTTATATTTTTTTTATTTTAGTAAACAACTTCGTTATTTACTGAAACAGTAATAAAAAACAATTACTGTTCAATATATTGAATGTTTTGAAACCTGCTACAAAAAATTCCAAAAAAGTGTCCCGAATCCTTCCATACTTAAATATCGTATAAAGAGCTTCTAAACGAGCAAGTTTTATTTTCTTAAAGTAATAATATAGCTTAGTTGTTGGGAAAGATATAAAAGGTCAAAGTTTTTAATTTACGCATGAAATACCTGTAAAAATTTGAAACATTAGCACTAAAAATATTATACCAACTGCAAAAAATAGGATATTTTCGGATACTCATTCTTAGATTAAAGCTGAACATCTCAGTGACATTCGTATATAACGCTTTCTTGGGGTCATTTAGTGGGAAAAAAAGTAAACTGTGGTTGAAAAGCGAGACCCATGTTACTTCTTAAAAAATTGAAATTTTATTATATATTTTATATTTAATCAACCAAACCAGCCTCTTTACAAAGTCCATAAAATATAGAATTATGATTGGCAATGAGGTTATTGGGTGAATCAAATTCACCCACAGTCCCTTCATCCAACACAAGAATTCTACAAGAAAACAAAGGTTATTCAATATGCTTTGACATGCGTATTTTCAGTTTCAGTTTCAATTCCATTTAAAATTTACCTGTCTGAATCCATTACCGTATTAATTCTATGTGCAATAGTAAGAATTGTACAATTGACGAATTGCCTGCGAATTGTCTCTTGAATAATAGAATCAGTTTCAACATCAATCTAAAGCAAAAAAAAAAAAAAAAAAAAAATTACTTATTTATGAATTTGTATTAAAGCTTTTAACTTACAGCAGCGGTAGCCTCATCTAAAATGAGAATTGTGGTTCTACGTAATAATGCTCTTGCAAGGCAAATAAGCTATTACATATGTTAGGACATATTTAATATTAAAATCATATCATATTCACCTGTCTTTGCCCCACTGAAAAGTTGTCACCTCCTTCAAGAACTACCCCATTTAATTGCCCATCCATTGCAACAATATAATCATTCAAATGAGCATTTTGCAATGCTTGCCATATTTGAATATCATCGTGAGTCCCAAATGGATCCAAGTTCTCTCTCACCGTACCAGTAAACAAAACTGGATCTTGAGGAATGATAGTTAATCTTGATCTCAAATCAAACAAACGCAGTGAAGAGATATCGACACCATCAATCACAATGCTACCCTTGGCTGCTTCAATTATACGAAACAAACTCAAGGTCAAGGAGCTTTTACCAGCGCCTGTTCGACCCACAATGCCAATTTTTTCTTTAGGTGCGACAATGAATGACAAGTTTTTTAAACAAAGATCAAGATCATCTCTATAGCGAGCAGAGTATCCACAGAACTCAATATTCCCTTTAACTGGCCACATTGGATCAACGCTACGAGCTGATTGATACTTTTCACGAGGGAGATCAATATATTCTTTTACACGTTCAACAGATACAATGTTGGTTTCAATATCACAGTACGAACGAATTACCCAACTAAGTGCTTGAGTAACACTCAAAGCATAAGAAACACTAAGACCAACTAAACCAGGATCAATATAAGATTTTGGGCCATACAAGACACCAAACACAGCAAAAATTGATGCACCAAATATGATAATAGATCCCAAAAACTCTAATCTTACAGCCAACCAACGGTTACATGTAATTGATGGGAAATATGCCTTTTGATTATTATCTAATCGATCCTGATTTTGAAAGATAAATGCACGTTGCTGATCGTATGCTCTAATAGTAGAGACGCCTTGGATGGTTTCTTGGAAATGTGAATAAATTGGACTCTTTCCAACAGAATCTAAACGTTTCAATTCTCGAGATGTTGAGAGATAATAGCGCTGTACTGCTATGTATACAAAAGCCAAAGGAATAATCAACAGCAAAAAGAAAGGTGTCGAGAAAGTAATAATAAGCACAGTTGCAATTACTTGAGCAAATACACGGATGTACATGTTAAAATTTCTGGGTAATACTTCATCAATCGTATGCTCATCCTTGCTGAAACGATTGAGAATTCTACCCAGTGGAGTAGTGTCAAAAAAAGACATTGGAGATTTGACAACAGATTCGAGCATACTACTATGAAGATATCTTGCTGATCGAATAGCACAGTATACCCACATAAACATGGTTTGCAAAAATGCGAAAATAGTAGCTGACCAACCGATTAAAGCATAAATGCCAAGATAAAGCCAAACATTATTATTAGCACCATCCTGAGAATTATTGCCACTCCAATGCTTAAGCCATACATTTGATCCTACTTGAGCGCCTTGTGATGCACACTGAAACGCGAGAACAGCAACAACACCACCAACAGAACAAGCTTTTGCATATTGCTTATAAACATCCCAAGCAACTTTTCCTTTTGCACTTTCTTCCACTGTCATTAATTGACCAGTATGGAAAACGTCGGATATCTTGTTTCGCTGAGGCTTGAAAATAGAAGAAGTTAATGAACCGCGTCTCAAGGAGTTTTCAGTAAGAAGACTGCTCAAACTAATTCGACGCTCACTTGATCGACGTCTAAGCATATCTTGATTAATTGAGGATTCTTCTTCGCAATTTCCAATGCTTGCAGGATGTTCTCCATCCATGGCTTCCAAAGTAGCTTCATCAATGGTTGTAGGAGAAGTTCCCAATACTGCATCGCCGGTAACATTGATCTCGTCTTTGGGTAATTGATTACCAAAATCACTTACCAATTTATAGAGTTCGCCTCCTTCTTCGACCATGAGATCATTATAGGTTCCTTGTAATTCTATTCTACCCCCACGCATCATAATAACTTGATCTACTTTATCGAGGTAAGCAATTGCATGAGTCACTAAAAGACGAGCTTTATTCTTCAATAGACCATGAGGTCCTAAAACATGGTCAAACAAATGACGACCAACATGGGCATCAACAGCACTAAGAGGATCATCTAAAATATAGATATCCGCTCGAGCGTACAAAGCACGAGCTAAAGATACTCTAGCCTTTTGTCCACCTGACAAATTAATACCTCTTTCACCAATTTCTGTTTGATCGCCATCTGATAACATTTTCATATCCAGTTTCAATGAGCAAGCTTCAAGAACTTGCTCGTAAAATACAGGATCCCAACGAAGACCAAATGTAATATTATCCCTTAAAGTAGCATTC
Source organism: Mucor plumbeus (assembly GCA_016758945.1). NCBI lineage: Eukaryota > Fungi > Mucoromycota > Mucoromycetes > Mucorales > Mucoraceae > Mucor > Mucor plumbeus. Next base: position 5,039 of record JAEPRC010000532.1, read on the forward strand.
ATTATCCAGGGTTGTTGAGGCACATAAGCAATGCTACCACGAAGTGTCACTTGGCCGCTCACCTTTACTGTATCACCTAAAATGGAGCTTACCAATGTTGATTTACCAGAGCCCACACGGCCAACAACAGCAGTCAGTGTACCTTTTTTGAGGGTTATATCAATATTATTAAGATTATTGAAATTTTCTTGCTTATTCCATTTAAAATTAGCATTCTTGATTTCGACCAAAGGAACACTAGGATTCCAATTAGGCATGTTTCTAAAGTCTTCTCGAATGATTGCACTGGTGTCAATCTCTTCACTAGACAAATAATCTTCGATACGGTATAAAGAAACAGATGCTTCAATAATAGATGTAATGACATTTGGGAAAATAGCCATTGGAAATTGAAGTAAACCAAACAAGGAAATAGCTACGAAAGCAATTTGACTAGTAAGTGGAGTCGATGAAATAAAGACATAAAATGCAAATGTAAGAATTGATACAAAGAATGGAATTGATGTCCAAGTAAAGCTTTGTACTGCTGAAAGCAAACCGATCTTTTTAAGCATCGCTAATTCGAGATCATTACGAATGAAGCTCACCTATAAGCAGTACATGCCAATATTAGCAATTATTTGAGTAACAATATGATAATACGTACTTTCTCCATGAAAGGAACTTCCCAAGCATATAATTTAATAACTTTGATGCCATTAAGAATTTCATTCTGTAAAAAGGACTCAGTTGAATATCATTTACATTTTCAATTAGAAATTCTTACCATCAGTTTCACTCTAGCATCTTTATTTCCCATCTGTGCTTTTTGATATTTACGCATAGTCTTTGCAATTACCATGTTCAGTGGAATAGAAAGAACCAAGACACTTACACCTGTCCAAATACTGGGTCCCATAGTTTTCCATAATAGATAAAGAGCAATTACAATTTGAAATGGTCCACTCCAACCAATATGAAAATATGTACACAAATCCATTAAACGCTGAGCATCAACACTCATTCTGTTGACAATCTAAAGAGTAATACAATATCAGGCTTTGAAGTAAAATTTTATAGATCAGTTTCAACTTACTTCACCAACAGTTGATTGTTGTCGACTTGAATTACTCAAAACTAATGTTTTTTGGTAAATTGCAGTAACCAAAGCAGCACGCATCTTCATACCAGTTGTAAAACATAACTGGAAATACTGATGTAAGAACATTGTTTGTGTAATTGCAGTCAAGAACATACCAACTAGTGTATATATTTTGAGTTATTTAGTAATTTTACATAATATCACTAGTAGCTACCTGCAATAAAAACTCCTCTGTATCCAGGTTCAGGTGTATCTGTCAAATAACTACCTACCCAGCCCATCAGTTCTCGAAGCAATAAGGGTTGTGTGAATTGTAAAACATCTTGAATAGCTTTTAATACCTAAAGAATACTTAAATTTCATGTTTATATTTTTATGCAAGTTAACCTTACAGCTGCAAACAAGAATGGCCCTCCCAATGTTAATGTCAGTGCACGGAATAAAGATGGTCTACATACATTCAGTCATTCAATTAACTGCTATTTTCGAAGAATTTCCAATTATTTTTACTTTTCTTTTTCCATTTCTCTCCTCCAATACTTTTGAAACATCCGTCCAACAACTTCAGCTTCATCCTCATGCTTTAAATTCCTGTAATAAACAAGTAAATACACTGCTTCTTCTTTCAAAACCAATCTTGTACTACCAGAGATCTTCCATGATTAAAGGGTTTTTATAACCCAGTTGCATTAACGGTGTCATCCAACTGAATGTTAATCTTCCAAAAATATTGGTTTTCTCTTCTGGGCAATCCATCTATTGAAAAAAACACTATATTTAAGATATAATTCTACCCATAAATTATAGTTTATATACTTCATCATCCTCATTATGTAACATTATATATTGGTTTTGAGGTCTGGGAACATTTTCTAGAATAAAAATGATGATTGAAAGGGCAAATCGAATCAAATACATGGCAAAGTGATCGGGATGATTGCCTGTTTTACCATGGCTTACAATGAGGGTACGAAGTTTAATAGAACCAGCAATAATCTCAAAAAGCCAATAAAATAGCAGAACTCCAGATGATATTTTGTTGCGAGTATATTCCATATGATGCAAAACAACGACAAACATCTATAAAAAAAAAACAAAATCAATGCTTATTCTATGACACAAAGAAATAGAAAACATTATTTTACCAATACAAAAATATTAAGCCCTTGTGCTAAAATTTGAGCATTATCAAAAACTGAAGGTGCTTCATTTATCGAGAAAATAAAACTTGTAGTTGCCAAAAGAAACAAGACAATTAAAGTACACTATAAAAAATGTCATTATATGTTGCATATTGTAAAAATAGCCTTTTTGTATAAATACCATTTTCACAAAATAAAGCCAATTTCTTGTTTTATCTTTGGACAAATGTGTTCTTTTTAATAAGATCCAAATTCGAATTAATCCTGCAACAAGAACATAAATAGACGGTACCAACATCACAACTCTACGACAACGAAAGGTGAATACATTTCATTGCTGATTGTTAAATATATATATATTTACGTGTCCTCAAAACAAGGCGTAAAATCGGGATGTCTTATAGATGAAAATGGCCCCTATTATACCTCCATGTTACTAATACAACATTTAATATAATATGCATGTATACAGCATACCCATCCCTCGGGGTTATAACACATATTATCTGTTTTTGGTATATGGTCCACTGTATCCTTGTGTCGTCCTATAGCCCATTGATCGTTCATTTTTAAAAGAAATATAAAAAAGAAAGAATAAGAAAAGAAACAAAAAACCTTGTAATGTGTGCGTATGTATGTGAATATCAATTTTTTTTTTTTTTTTTTTTGCAACATGAAACCTTTCTGGGCTCATTTAAAAATTATCCTCGGTGGATGAGGGTGAGAGATATGCACAATGTTTAAATGGCCGCTTGTGTCATAAATATCTGGTCATATCGTATTTCAAGCATTAAGTTATTTTGATTGATTGTACATTAAAGATAGTTGGAATATATATTTCGCAAACGATGTACTATTATATATATTTTTAGGTGCCAATTCTCTTTTTTCAATTTTTTAAGAAAAAAAACAAATTCACTACTTGTTTTACAATTTCTAGCACTAACAATTACATTTACGCAGGGTATTGCCAAATAATTTGAGAATAGCTGCGAAGGTTGATTATACTCAATATTAAAGCCTCTGCTTACCCCGAGTATTTTCACATTATTAAATTGTATCTGCTATAAATGATTAATTTTATAAATCGTATAAATCAAATATATATTGTAAAATAGAGATGAGCACCAATAAAGCTCCGTCATGTAAGCGTTTACCTGTAATCTAGGCTTGGTAACGAAAATGTTTCTTATTCTACTTGCTATATATAACATATCAAATCAAAAAAAAAATGTTTGATGTCGACATAAAATAGCAAGGGCATTGTAAATGCTAAAGTAACCTTTTTTGCTACGATGTGCTGAGGTTAAGCCTTTGTCATTAAATTTGTTCCTTTACGGATTATCTTCTAATAAATAAAAAACAGTTTTTTGTATTTTTTTTTATTGTACAAGCTAACGAGTTACATTACATAATATCTAGTTACTTTTGTTTTTAATTAGGTAGTAAAAAATAATATAGTTTTTTACAAAATTTCATCTAGTTTGTTAAATATTGCACTCTGTAATTGACGAATTTTGTTAACGCTCTGATTTACTCAGAGAAGATACCTGTTTTGCGGTAAATAATTTTTATTTATAATAATCAAAAACCAATTAAATACATGTCAATACTATTTCAATAAAATATTATAGAAATCAATAATAAACCTTATCAATTGTTGGTTAAATGTTAGTATGATAGAAGATAATACAGTAATAAAATAATAAAAATAGATAAAGATTAAAGGAGAAAAAGAGGAGAGATCAAAAATACAAAAAATGCATGTATCTATGCAAAATAAAACCGTACCTACTCAAACAAAATCTGAATTTTGAAAAATTAACTTTTTATAGTCTTCGATCTTCAATATCAAGGTATGCCTTCTTTTCTATAATCAATTTCATATTAAATACTTTTTATTCATATTTGAGGTATTATTAAGCAGATAATAACTGGTTGCACTATACTAAATATTCATAAATTTCTTCTATATCTCACAAAAGTCTCAAAAACACGTATAACCTACTGTTTTTCCTTAAAAGTAGGCCTTGCTTTTCAATCACAATCTACTTTTTTTCTCACAAAATGACATCAAGAAAAATTTATATGAAACTGTACCTGAGATGCCCAACTCTAATCCAAAAACAAGTATCCAAAAATATCCTATTTTTTGAAGTTGGTATAACGTTTTTCATTATTAATGTTTCAGATTTTACACGTATTTTACTAGTAAAAATTAAAAACTTTGAGCTTTCATATCTCCACAGAAAATTAAGTTACGCTAGTACTTTTAGATAATAAAGATTACTTGTTTTAAAGCTCTTTATAACATATTTAAGTACAAAAAAGTTTTGAGCACCCTTTTTTTTCCCTTTTTTAACGTTTTTTGTAGTAGATTTTAAAATAATTATTATACTGAGTAGCAGTTGTTTTTTGTTCATGTTATAGAGCTTAATGAGCTCTGTCAGCTCCATTTTAGTTTTTTAAAAATATTGATTTTTCGTCGAGATATTCTCAAAATACTAAAAAAAAAGTATATCCTTGGTTCGGCCTCCAAAAAAGATGAGTAAACCCTCCTTTCAAGTTTTGGATTTAAAAAAAAAAAAAACTGACAAAAATCCTTTTTTCTCCATGAAAAATGTAGCTAAAAAGTTCGTCAATAGCTTGATTTGTAGGTGATTTTGCTAAACATTATTTCAAATATTTAGTATTAAAACATCCTATAAAACGTGGCTTGTATCTTCGAAACCCCCTTTAAAATTTCAATTGCATTTTACGCAAAATTTAATATGAGACATTTGTCCAAATTTTGTCTTGTCAAATGCAAAATTTTAAGTTATACAAAAACCGTTTAATATGCTATTTTGACTTATTTTGCAGTTCATGAGCTATTAGACAATTTTGTTTTTTGGATCATTTTTGGATCAATTTGTCAAATCGATTTTGGGGCTCAGTCAGTATAGGTTTTAACAAGGTAGCCTAACATCTATTTTATTTGTATACAATTTCCAAGATACTCGAATCAAACCCTCATGGTTCACGATCTGCCTATTTGTTTTGATTACCGTCATTTGACAGCATGTTAAACATGCTTCAAATCCTGTTCTCAATTACAAATAGTAATGAAATTTCTGCCCGCTTCCGATGAGGATAACAACATTAATAATAATCACCCCCAGCAGTTATCGCTAGTTGGTACCTATATACATTAAGTGTAAGGTGTAAGTATGTACACATTGTGTACTTTAATTCATGGGGTATATTAAATTTCTTTTGAAAATCCGGACACTTTATTTAACATAATGCATACGTTCATTTTTAAAAGTAAATATACCCTACTGCTAACGCTGTTTGAGCACCGGCTCTTTTTGATGTTCACCATAATATCAATTAACAAGTTTTAATATTAAATTTTAAATAATAATGTTTATACAAAGAAAGTAATTTGAGTATTGTGTATGTACGTTTATAAATATATGGTTTGATTGAGAAATATCTATTCTTTTTTTTTTTTTTTTTTTTTTTTTTTAAATATTACGAAGCTATCCAAGTGTATTAGATTTGGTTCAAATATCTTACAATCAAAACTTACTATATTACAAATGGTATCTATGGAATGCGATAGTCTATCATCTTCAAGCAAAAATGAAAATCTTACTTGTCTAGTATTGTCTATAATAAAAGCCGATCTTTGAGCTAATCCAGTCTCGGAATTTATAATGTTGAAATGACGGGAGACTGAACGAGTTGTATCCGATACTACAAGAGCATTGAAGTATTACTAAAAACGAATATAAGGTTTTTCGTATATTAACATACCAAGAGGAAAAGACGGTATAAATCCTAATGCAGGTTGGTTTATAAAAGCTTTGTGAACAAGCTCTGTATCTGTTGACATGGCTAATGGCATTGTATTTAACGATTCTAATCGTTCAAAATTGTTACTAAATAAATGCAATTAACTGATGAGCAACCACCTTTGATAACACACTATAATTGAAACCTACTGTATTAAGGAAATGTCTTTACAAGCAGCTGGTGTACTGCAGAGAAAAATGCAAATTAAATTTCATAGATCAAGAAAAGCAGGTAGATGACTTACAAATCACATGGATAAAAAAACAACACAATTGCTTTATATTTAAGAAACAAATTTGATAATTGCAGGCGTTTAATTTCATCGTGTAAAACGGCAGAACAATTGAAATCTGGTGCAACCATATTCTGTCTATTGAATTGCTGTGTTACTGGATTAATCATGAGAGATGCAGTGGCTACTGAGCTTGTTTCCATAGCATTCTCCCCCTCTTCAACACGACGTCTTTTTCTATTTGAAATCTCACAATCGAGAGTTGTGAAACTATTTTCAGTCATAAGTATTGTCATAATTCGTAGCTTTCGTTTAAAGCTTCAAATGAAAGCAAAAGAAGATCACAAAACAAATTTTCTCCCTGTTTCTCAATTTTTTTTTTCGCTGTTTTGTGACGGTGAGGATGTATGTTTTTCCTTAAAATGTATGAACATGAAGTGAGTAGCAGCAATATAAATCACAAATAAACATATTAGATGATATATGCACTGTCTTTGTTCATGTTATTTTAGTCATCGTAAGCCAATTGCATCATTCAATGTGAGTGATCTTGAATTCAGGCACCGTTGTCATAGCAACAAATTCATTAAATTGCGAAATTCAGATTTCATTTGAGAAAGAAAAAATGGATAAAATCATCTTTTTCTGTACATTTTTTCTTACATTTTTAGAATTTAGGGATTATATTCAGGTTTATTGAAAGCAATTATGAGTCATTTCAATTGTTCGACATTGTATTAAATCAATTCATTTGACATTATGGCATGCTCGCATTAATTTTTGGTGACTGAATTTCTTCCACATTTTGCCAGTGGCGTTTTTTTTTACCAGAAATATCTCCCCCATTAGCTTTAAAAAAGAAAAGGTTTTTGCTTGATTATACATTTGACACATTTAAAAAGATGGTTTTGCAAGTAACAACAGCCAACAACGTCAAAGTCTACACAGTTTCTGGAGGTTTAGGTTCTAGATCTATCCCTGATTGGCTTGTACGTCAAAAGAAGAAGGCATTAAAGAAAGATTTCGGTAAACATTCAAATCAAAATGGTTTACTTCAATTTCGTAGTAATATTTAATCGTTTATCTATAGATTTTCGCACAAGAGTTGAGCTCATTCAAGATTTCGAATTTCCTGAAGCTTCTAACCGTTTGAAAACAACTCGTGATGGAAAATATGTTGTAGCAACTGGTACTTACAAACCTCAAATGAGAGTTTTCGAATTTGCAGACATGTCAATGAAGTTTGAGCGTCATACTGATGCTGAGACTCTCAATTTCGAGGTACACTTATAATTGTTTTGCACCAAAATTTGATATAAATTAAACCTATTTTTGTAGATTTTATCTGAAGATTGGACAAAGCAAGCTCTTTTACAAAACGATCGTTCGGTTGAACTTCATTCTCAAGGTGGTATTCATTATCGTATTCGTATTCCCAAGTTTGGTCGTGATATTGCTTATCATTTCCCATCTTGTGATCTTATGGTTAGTGCATCCGGATCCGAAGTTTATCGACTTAATTTAGATCAAGGTAGATTCTTGAACTCTATTCAAACAGATTCTGAAGAAGGTGTCAATTGTGTCGAAATTAATCCTGCGCATCAATTATTCGGCATGGGTACAGCCAAGGGCACAGTAGAATTATGGGATCCTAGATCCAAGTCTAGAGTGGGCCTTTTATCCAATTTGGAAGTGCCAGCTGCATATGGTAGAGATGATAATACAGCATTAGAAGTTTCTGCACTTAAATTCCGTAACGATGGTTTAACATTGGGTGTTGGTACCACTACTGGTCATACTCTTTTGTATGATTTACGTTCAAGTGTACCTACTATTGTGAAAGATCACCAATACGGTTTCCCCATCAAGACTATTCATTTCCACAAGGGAGCTGCTGGTGCTAGTGATTCCGAAAATGGTGGTGATAAAGTTATTGTTGCAGATTGTAAAATTGTTAAGATTTGGGATCGTGCTAGTGGTAAACATTTCACATCTATTGAACCAGAAACTGACATCAACGATGTTACTACTGTTGATGATAGTGGTTTGATTTTCACTGCTAATGAAGGTATTCAAATGGGTTCTTATTTCATCCCTCAATTGGGTCCTGCTCCTCGCTGGGCTTCTTTCCTCGAAAATCTTACAGAAGAAATGGAGGAAAATCCTAATCGCGATATTTACGACGAATACAAGTTTGTTACTCGCAAGGAACTTACAGCACTTGGTTTGGAACATCTTATGGGTACCAATGTTCTCAAAGCTTATATGCATGGTTTCTTCGTCGATTTGCGTTTGTACGAAAAGGCTAGACTTATCTCTAACCCCTTTGCTTATGATGATTATCGTGAACGTGCTGTTAAAGATAAAATCGAAAAGGAGCGTGGCTCTCGTATTCGTGCTGTCAAGCAACTGCCCAGTGTTAACAAAGCACTTGCCAAGCAACTCATGGCTGAGCAAAATGGTAGTAAAAAGGCCAAAGGTGAAGTCTTGGGCGATAGTCGTTTCGCAGATTTGTTTGAAGATCCTGACTTCCAAGTCGATGAGAGATCAAAGGAATTTCAATTGTTACATCCTCAAGTTGTAAGTTTTTATTTTGCACAATTCAGTTTATATTTTACTAATAATCTCTAATTTTTATAGAAACAAAATAGACATGCCAGATCAGATGATGAAGAGGAATCAGAAGAAGAGGATGTTGTTGAAGATATGCAAATGGATGATGATGACAGCGATCATATTTCTGGTGGATCAGATAGCGAAGATGATATTGTTTCCAAGATCCGTAAAGAAAGAGGATTAGAAGTTCGTGATAAGAAACAACTTTCTACTTCAATCCGATCTGGAGCAAGATCAAATACTAATAAAAAGCGTGGCCCTGATATGCGTATGGGTACAGTGGGTGGTAGAATGACAGGAAAGAGCGAAACTAAAAAGTCTTTTGGATCAAGATTACAATCCGAAGATAATCGTCGCAAGAACGAAGGTCATAAAATGTCGCGTACAGCTATGGGTGGTATGGAAATGTCCTTTACACCACAATCCTCAAAGAATAAAGGTGGTAATAAGGATAACAAACACAAAAATAAGCGTCGTGCATAAAAAATTATACATATTATTATACATTATTTCATTTTTATTAGACTTTTTCTTCTCCTTTTTTGCTTTTTTATAATTATATCATTCCCTTTGTATTATGTTTTTTTTTTTTTTCTGATAAAAAAAATAAATCGATTCATTCTTTCTTCATTAAATTAGCTAAGTTTGGACTTTGTAAGCATTTCTAAGCGAGTTAGTTTCAACATTTTAGCTTCGTTTTAGTTGAAAAGCATGATTATTACTATTAAAAAAAAAAAAAAAAAAAAAAAAAAAAAACTTGGTTAATTGCAAGAAATTTATTTTAAAGAAAAGCAAAAACTACTTAAAAGTATTATGGCATTCCTTGTTGATTTAGCAAGCGAAAAAAGTGGATAGCTATAGTTAGATTTTACGAATAAATTCCAGTAATTTTGAAGTTCTATACGCTTATATTTTTAGAGCATTTCATGACATAGAAAATATTTTGTTGCATTTTTTATTGATTGAGTTCGCAATCAAAAGTTGTACAGATTTTGAAAATTATATAAAAATGCGGTCGAAAAATGAAAAAATCATGAAAATTCGCCTCAAATGAATTACTATATCCATGCCTTTTGACAACGTGATAATTTGGTAAGGAAACTGTAAGGATATACGAATGTCAAAATAGAAAAATATACAGATAATTCAAAGATTATTTTGACACATCAAAATTTCAAATTTTACTAAACTCTTGCCAAATATCAATTAAAAACTTTTTTGAATTCACTATATAAAGTATGGCAAAACGTGGAGAAACTCAAAACTCCTTCACAAAATGTATATGGTCAATTGATAAGCTTTATATCATGTAAGTACTCAAACGTAAGGTCAAATAAATTATAGCTACCGGCGACAGGGAACATTTTTGCAAACGTACTATCAATAATGATTTAGAAAAAGGCTCCAGCAAAAATGTTTTTAAAATTTTACTTCAAAGCGTATATAGTTTTTTGCTGAGGTTTGCATTTAAGCCAACTATAATCCGATTTGCAATTTTTCTTCATCAATAAATTTACATTTTTGAAAATTTAAAATGCATACAGTAGATAGCGCTAATTTCCTATTTATTTTATTATTTACCGCCAACCATCTAAGAAAGCAGCCATCTAAGAAACAAATGTTTATTACGGTTTTCATTATTTTTTTTGGTATTCATTTGCTTACAGTTTTTTAAATTAGTACAGTGGGGACTAGTTATATCAAACACATAAATAACGGAAATTCGTTATATTAGACACTTTTGAATCCACCAGAGTATTGATACAACGGACATTGCATAGAATTGTTTCCACGAGTCCAGTAGTTGTCATTACCATGTATACTGATATTGGCTAATTTACCACTATTTCTGTCTTCAAATGGACTAATGAGTCGCAAAACTCAACTGGAAAAAATAGCTATTTAATTTTTACGCACTATGGCCTCCTAGATGCTCCCAGAGCACATGGATGTGCTCAAATAAGATTGTCAGGAGGTTTATCCAAGCATTTCAGATATTGACTGGAAAGTTGTTAAATAATTAATAAAAAGTTAGAATATAGTACCTGTAACTATAAAACTCCTCTGCTTGATTAATTATAAGCTTCTTTAGTGTGAATCACCATTATTTACGTCAAATATTTGGAAAGATGTGGGTATCCAAAGTTTTCAAAATTTTGAAACTTCAAATTTGATGTGATTACAAGCACATCGATGTTCTTCAAAAAGAGCATTTATGTTGTGTCAATATCTATATCAAGGTCGCACATCCAATGTTCCAGTCTATAATCATCGGTATTATAGTAGATTAAAGTGTATTCACATGATCTACATCATGTTCTCCACGTTGTTCCACAGCATATCCTTAAGATATTAAATCTAGTATTAGTTATAATGAAAGTATATAAATACATCCTCTGGATGTATCGTTAATAAAAAGTGTAATATTTTGGCAAGATTATTTCGATTGACCCTTTTGACATTTCAATTTAGTTGCACTTTGCTTAAATTTGATGTTCAAATGTTCCACCATAAACTATTATAATTTCTTGGTGAAAATATACCTGCAAATCGAGCTAAAAATTGAATACAGAAAAGGTATTATTCACATTATCATATACAGTATACATTACAACGACGGCCAGATGTTGCTGCTTATTGGGAGAGTAAACAGCACGTACATGCTTGTTAGCGATGTTGTCGAGCCGAACTTGTACTAGTATATTTGGTTGGTAAAACCCGGCTCAACAACAATACTAACGCTTATGCTGTCAGTGTAAATTTTCTCGGCGGATACTATATGGTTAAATTTTCTTCAATCTGCTCACATGTTTTTCTATTGGGATTCTAAGAGTAATACAGCAAATATATATCTAATGATTTGAAATATGAGTAAAAAAAAATGTAAAAAGAGTACATTTATAAAATTGGATTAAGTTTGGTAAATTTATAGACTAAAGTATATTTTAACGTTATTAAATACAGCTGAAAATTGTAATGTGTGAAGATTCACTAGACAAAAAGAGCCTACAAAGTAGACATTAAGGCATCACCAGCATTGTAATTGTAATTAGCTGTTGCTATTTATTAGAGAAAAGAAAATTTTATTCGAAGGAAAAAATAATGCATAGGTTATCGGTAATTATACCACAACACTATAATACGCACATTGATAACCTGAAAAAATGCCGACTTTTCCTTTAAATTGTAGTGTAAGTTATATTTAATCTAATGTTTGAAAGAGGTAGAAAAATTATTGTGTGAACTAAATAGAAATCGCCGCCGTTGTAAGAAGTACAAATATCTGGAAGCCAACGAACTAGTAGTTGGTAAGAACGATGTACTAAGAGGTAGTGTTTGGTGTTACTCTAATTGTTACAATTATTATATGGTCTATACTTAATATATATTAAATGTAAATAATATGGGACAAGTAAGTATTTATAATAATTATGGTAGTGATTTATTATAATTTATTTAAGTAAAAGATAATAGGAAATGGGGATGTGAACGGGATGTTTGAGAACAGATTTTTTCACTAATGTTTTAATATCTGTTTCTGCTTGAGTATTTATATGATTAATTATTGAAACAATTCATGCAGTTACTACTGCTATGTAATGTGAATCATTACAGCCGTCATGCAATAATGTTGCATGGCTTAAAGGACATAAAATATAAATACAAAAGAGTTTTTTAAAGGATTTTTTCTTCCTGAATTTAAAAAAAATTAGTTCCTTGTTTTTCATTGATCTATCAGAACTAGGAATTACCCAATTACCAGTTTAGAGCATTTGTCAAACCATGATGTTTGACATGCAAATCATACAATGCTGCATTCCATGCGTTTATCATCATGCTACTATGGGACTAGGGACTATATAAGTATGATTCTATTATATCCACACAACATCCACATATTCAATATAATTATATTATCATTCACATTTAATTTACAATGAGTTATTCCATCCTCCACCCTTAAATATTACGTTTTTTTTTGATTTAAACATACCCTACATAACGTTGTATTGCAAAAAATAACAATTTTAACGAATTTTCCCTTAATTTTCACTGAATTTTTATAAATCTCAGGTGCGGCGGTGATTTAAATCTAAAATTTTCTGATGATGAAAAAATTGATAAAAACAATCCTAAATTTCTAAAATGCAAAATTGGCATTAAAAATGTAGAGCAACTTGGCTAGCTTTATTAAGTAACCTCAACATGAAATTTAATTTTATATCTAATCATATAACTATTGAAAACATTTATGACCAAAATTTTTGTAAAAAAAGCAAAAACATAAAAATCAGTTTTTAGTTATTCTAAAAATACTTTTATAGTAAATATTTAAATTTAGTGTAGTAAAAAATAAAGCAACAAAATATCTATTATTTGGGTTATTATTTGTCACTCTAGCACTATTTTTTGTAGAGTTATTAGCTTTCTTCGAAAAAGTCAAATTTTGGACGAGGGTATACAAAGGAAAATTCATGATTTTTTGATATCGATTTTGTGGTAAAATTTAATAAAACTAAATGAAAGAATCATTTTTGATTTATAAAGTGTGTGCTTAAACGGTTGCCATCTCGAGTTATAGTCCATTGAAGTTGCGTTTTTGTATGCTTTTAATGGGAATAGTTTTATAAATAATGTATGAGCTTAATTGGAATCTTTGCTAAATTTATTTCTCCCCTTTATATATCTATTTTGAAATATTACTCTTTGAGATTACTTTAAAACTGCAAGAGTTATGAACTAAAAAGTGAATTTTATAGCAGTTTTGTCGTTATTTTAAGACACAATCCGCATAAAACGGAGTTTAATAATTTAAGCCCCGTAATATCACCCTGAGTTTTTGAGTTTTTTGTAATGACCTGTAATTTTGGACTGATAACAAAGGTAGATAACATACTAGTATATACTGTTCTTGTTATTATAAATTAATAATTACGGGGCTAATGAAAGTTAGTCTTTTTGTATATAAATAAAATATTTATTAGAGAATAATAAATAATTGTTAAGAAAGAAGAGTAAAAAGACAGGTAAATCTACAAGGGATCACGGAATAAATTTTCTCATCGTATTTATGTATGGGGTGAGACAAGTTTGCATAAATGAGACATGAATAATTTGACTCGTTATATTTTTCTTGATAATAGATAGAATGAATTTTGGAATAGGTAGCATAATGGGTCTAACTCATATCTATTTATTAGTATCTAAAGTATGTATAAAATGTGCTTAGTATGAAGTTGTTTAGAGAAAGAGGGTACGCTGCAACATTAAAAATTGAAAACTATGAGAAGTCGATTTTTTGAAACTTTAAATTTTGTTCAAGCAGGTATTTACCAAAAAACAAATACAAAATCCATTTTATGTTATAAAGTATAACTTTTTCTAAATAAATTAGATTAATAAAGTTTGTCAATTATAGAGTAGTGCACCATTTATTAAATTAGATAAAATTTTGTAACGGGAATGTATATTATTTATTACTGATTAATTTGAAATAAAAGCAAATAAAGGTTATGGAATGCAACTGTTTAATTTCTACAATAAAAAAAAAAATGAAACTGTTTTTTATTAGAAGATATATTTTAAAGGAACAAATTCAATCAATAAAGGCTTAATCTCAGTATACCGTAGCAACAAAGACAGCTCTAGTTGTGCTTGCAGTATACCATCTATTTCATGTCATTTGCAAGCGACTTACCGTTTGGATGTTATATATAATATACCAAGTAGACCCAGCGACATTACGTTACCAAGCCTATCTTACAAGTAACTAGTTTCAAGCTGAAGTTTATTATTATACATACACTCATCTCTGATTAATGTTTGGTTTACGGAATTAAGAGCTTAAATCTGCTTCTGCTGGAATCTTTTAACTGTTCATTGAATGTACTAATGTCTGCAGGTTTGCGATTTTTCTATTAAGTCGTCGTATCACAAGGCATATAGAGTTAAAGTTATAATCTACCTTTCTTTATTTCTCTTTAGTTGGAAATTTGGCATATCCGTGGCATTCTCAAAATATTAAGGATTACCTGCAGATGCATCTTCTCAATTAAAATGAACATTAGTTTCACGCTGTTTAATTGACATGAAAGGGCCAACTAAGGCTGCGGACACCACTAATATAGAGATAACGACTACTAAAATACACATATTGCAAATTTGCGTAGCAACTGAATAGGAAAATCCAGAAAATAAAAATTCACAACAATTTATAATAGGGACATGTTTTTATTATTTACAGAAATACAAATAACAACAAATTTTTAGATCATGTTTGGTTCACAAACTAATCTATTCTAATTAATTCTTCAATGACAGTGCTTCCTCTTAATGAGGTAACTATATTTGTCAAAAATTCCATAGTTGTTGGTTCTCGATGCATGTGTCTATCTTCATATATAATAATCATAACTGCATGTTTATCTATACGCATTAAATAATATGTGCTGCCAATAGTACTATCAAAAAAATGAACAAGTCCAGTCTTTGGATCATTCAGTTTATGCCTACTTCCTTGAATAATTGAAATAATGTTTGGTAAATGCTTATTTGGTGATTCCTAACGATATATTTCAGTATACAATAAAAGTACTCATTATTTATTTTGCTTACCTTTGGGTGGCAATAAATAAATGGAAAAGAATGGATACCTTGTGGTGCTTCATATGTTGTATCTGGACACACATAACCTTGTGGATAAAAAGGTGTATCGGCTGTCACCTCATACACTAAGCTAATGCTATGAGCACCAAATTTCTTTTTAAACGTTGATATTCTGTAAATATCTCTTAGTAATGTACATAATTTCAAATTTTTTTAATACATACTGTTCATAATAATCAATCCTTAAACCTTTCCACAATGATTTTTCTGGATCTTCGTCACTAACAACACTTTCTTTTTCTAGTAAAATGGTATTGAAGAATAGTGTCATTTTTGCAGTTAAATTTCCAAGTACTCTTGTATGCCATCGAATTGTATTCGGCCAAGTTTCTCCTTGTTTATGATGAGCTTTTGACTATAAATATTTCTAATTTATTCTATAACATTCACAACTAATTTTTTTTTCTTTACCTCTGATTGTCCAAATAAAGGAAATCGCCATGTTGAAGTTTCCTTTATTTCATCAGGTTTAGAAGATGATTTTTCGGGATAATCTTGTTCTTGACATAGGCGTTTCCAGTCAGATAGATCTTGCTTTGTTTGATAGAGAGCAATACAAGCATCTTGAAAAGCATAATTTGTAATAGCAGTTCTGGCTCGTATGAGACAAGTAAGAATATTCATTTCTTTTTCAACACCTAGACCAAGCAATGCGAGGTCTTTTTGTAAATTTAATTCCATAGTCTTTTTTTGTAGTGATTCCATTTCGATTAAAATATCATCAAATTCTCCCTTGATTGATTGTGCTAAAATGGATTGATATAAATTTATCATATCGCGTCTGATATTGCAAAATTTTGTCAAGGAATCCATGATGACTATAATGCTGTTTTTATCTTGATTTGACAGTGAAGTTGCTGATACAATATTCAATATTTCTTTTGGTAATTCACTGGCAATATTTGCATATACAACTTCTACAGATGTATCTTTTCTCATTACAAACCATCTTGACCGCAAAAATTGCAATTGCGTAAATGAACTCTCGCAACTAGATAGCTTTGTAAGAACATTACCTATAGGCTGATAAACTTTGCTAATTTTTAGAATCAGTTTATTAGCAGCAGCATAATCAAAAGCGCCTAGGGCTTTTAATATATACAGACATTGATCTTCCATTTCCTTGGAATACCAAGGAAAATAAGTTTTTTATTTACCCTAATTACCAACCCCAAGAGAGGGGAGATTTAATAGAGGATCACCACATCAAAATCAGCTAATCAAACACTGTAAATGTTACTGTTCTTTTCCATCAAAATCATGCAAATTTGAATTTATTCCATATTTTCCAATTTGGGTTACAATAATTACTGGTTCATTTTCACAAACCTGTAACCAAAATAGACTAAATATTAATTGGCCAAGTTTTTGTATTATAAACTGTATTGAAAAAAATAAAAATGAATAGAGATCATTAAATAAATAGTGATGGGATGCAGTGAGATATGAAGACCTTCTGCTAAGGTTTTATGTGCAAGACATTCACTTTTGTTTATACCATTTACAATCATCTTTGCGCCCCGCATATTGCTTGGTGTAACAGTCATTCATACTGATGATAACCAGTTATTGAACAGTGTTTCAGATGGTACAACAAGATATATATGATTGGTTTATATCAATTCTAAATGTGGGGTCTATTCCACTTAAAAGCTGTATAAAAAGGATTTGAATAGAAATTCCCCCCTTTTCTTTTTCCTTTTTTTATAAACAAAAATTTTATCATGGCAACTGATAATTCAACTACACGTAAAAGAAAGCAAGAAAATTGGTCTGATTTTGTGTATTCATCGCCAAATTCACCTCAACAACAACTATCTCATCAACATCAACACCAACATCAACATCAACAACATCATGACTTTAACATAGATTCAATATTCTCTACTACTCCGCACGAACATGAAAATAGTGCAGGTAGTAGAAGGCATTCAGTAACTGTTGGTGAAATGCATTTTCATTCATTTGATAAACCACAAGGATATCATGATTTAGAACAATTATTGGGTGCTTCTTTACCTTCATCTTGGTCTTCTTCAAGCTCAGGTGCTTCTACTATTCAAAATAATAACAATAGCAATAACATTGATGTAATTCCTCATCGTCGTGCCATGTCTCTTCGTTTAGATACACCTACACAGCCTATTGATATGCATCGTGCTTCTGTTTCTACTGCTTCACCTACAACTCCGGCCTTCTTTTCTCCTAGTTTTCTTGATGCATTGAAACAAGAAGATGATATTATGTTTGATTCAAATAATCAGTTTTCTGATGATATGATTCATGATTTTATGATGTCTACATCTACACCAACTGCACCAACTGCAACTGCAAATGCAACATCAACATCAACAACAACAATCACACCATCTGTTATCAGTACAGGTGATGATGTAAATAACCTTACAAACTGGCTTTTAAACCAACCTGCAACAAACAACAATAGTGGTGGCAATGTAGCTAAGAGAAAATCATCTACTACATCTACAACAACATCATCTACATCACCATCCTCGTCTTCAATTCATATGATATCTACACCATCTCCACCTTCTGCATCAATGACATCTTTATATCAACAACAACATCCTTCTATTCCTGAAGAAGAAGATGAAGATATTGACACAAATTTACTTCGCAATAGTACAATTAATTCTCGTATAATTCAAGGAACAAATAATTCTTCCATAATGAAACCTTTAATCCAAAAGTATCTTGGTACTCTTGAAGATGAAAGAAAAGTTATTATCCTTACAAGTAAAGTAGCACAAAAGAGTTACGGCACTGAAAAAAGATTTTTGTGTCCACCTCCATCTACTGTACTTTCTGGTGGTTCATGGCATACAACAAATTCTACTACTTCACTATCTACAAAACCTTTACCTCCAAACCTTGTAGTCCAAATATCGGGTGAAAAGACTAGTCAAAATGGTGTTATTGAATGGCATAATAGTACTAATACCGTAATCGATGCTAATTCTATTATGCCTGGTGATACAGTAGGCGTGACAGGAAATTGTGTATCTAAACAATTACATATAAACGATGCAGATGAAAAGAGAAAAAGGGTTGAAGTTAATGTTAAAATAAATCTTGGAAATGGTATTCATCTTGGCTCTTTTGCATCAAAGGGTATCAAGGTTATTTCTAAACCATCAAAGAAAAGGCAAAGTGTAAAGAATATGGAACGTAAGTATAAACAAAAAACAAAAACGCCTTTTAGTGTAACTAACAATAATATTAGTTTGCATTCATCATGGAACAACTATTTCTTTATTTAATCGTATTCGTTCGCAAACCGTTTCAACAAAATATTTAGGTGTATCTACAAACAATAGTAATGGTAACGGCACAGGAACTTGTTTTGTTGCTAGAACTGCTTCTTGGGATCCATTTGTTATTTGGATTGTAGATACAACACGTTCTCCTGATGCACAACAACAACAACAACAACAGCAACTTCTTCATCATCCTGATAATCCACATTTTCCTCCTCCACCTGCTATTGCTTTACAAACAACACCTGGACAAACTCCAGTCGCATTACATTACAATCAAACTGTTGTTCTACAATGTGTAAGCACAGGTTTAGTTAGTCCTGTTATGGTTATTAGAAAAGTTGATAAGGGTAGCATGATTATGGGTGGAAACCGTCTTGATGATCTTTCTGGTCCTACTGGTGGTGAATGTGGTGATGAAGCTTTAGGTGATCCTGTTTCTCAACTTCATAAAATTGCTTTTCAAATTGTTCAAGATCCATCAATTGCTCACAATAATAAAGCTAATTACAGACATTATCAGCTACCACAACATTTGCCTACTACTGAATGGTCTTTGCCTCAAACTAGTCAAGCTGTTACTTATCTTGCTTGCCTCGATAATGTGGTTGGTATGCATAAAACAACAACTGAAAGAAGCTTTGTCGCTCCTCGTCCAATTCCTCCTACTCCTCCCACTTCTACCTCTACTTCTGCATTGAGTAACCATAATAACTTACCATTGGAATCTTCTCTTTTATCTTCTTCTTGGTCTGCTGAATCAACATTTGATGGCTATGATATGATGGCCCAACAACAACAACAACATCATCAATTAGAAACTGGAGGAGGAAAGATGACCCGTAAAAGACGTGTATCTTGCGATGTTACAGGAAAACCAATGTCAATGCCTGTTATGAAGAATAATGCAAGCAATCGTCGTCGTGTTAATTCACTCAATGATGGTTTATTAGTAAAGCATGAAAATACAGGCGCTGGCCGTCGTAGCAGTCTTTCTTCTGATCGTCGTGGTAGCATTAGTTCAGATAGTGGTATTTATCATACTAATGGTACTTGTTGGACTGAAGATGTTTCTGATGCTTCAGTATGGACCATTGTTGGAACAGATTGTGCAACTTATAAATTCTGGACACCACCAGCTATTGTTGACTTGAATTCGCCTTTCTCAAATAGTACAGCAACTGCTAGTCCAATAACACCATTTCCTTTCTTGTCAGTAACTGGTAATCAACTTGTTCATAATGCAAACATCCAACAAATGCTTCATTTAGCAGGTGAAAACTTTGCACGCGATATATCTGTATGGTTTGGTGACATTAAGGCACCTCGTACAGACTACAAATCTCGAGAATCGATTTCTTGTTCTATTCCAGACCTCCAGGAATTAATGGATAGTCCTACGTCTTTCTTGGATAACGAAACCCAACAACATCACAAGATTCCTCTCTTATTTGTTCGTGGTGATGGTATCGTTTATAACACTGATATGTTTTATAGCTTTTAAATATGAAAAATCTTTATATGCTTTTATGAATTCTATCCAAAAATCAAGCCATATGATCCATCATTATATTTCATTAGTTTCTTTTTCTCTTTTCTTTTTTTTTTCTCTCGTAAAAATGAGAGCTTGTATAAAAATTATTTACTTTCATGCTTTTAGTGCTCTTTTTCTTTTTCCTTAACTCTCAATAATTAATTAAATACTATTTTGCCAGTTTCAATCAATTAATGTACCTTTTTAAAGAATAATATGTGTATATTGTCAATTAGGTTTTTTTTTCTCAATGGTGAAACTTTGTGTTGAAAATTGCCTATTTTAGTATGCAATCCATGGAAAATAGCTTCATCAATTACCACTAGAATGGTTGCACATTAAATAATACTATAGAATTTAATGTTGTGATAGCGTAGTACATGAAATCATTTGATACAAATTGTTTACAGCTATCTTATTAAATGTACAGTGTTTCGCGTTTGGAAATATAATTTTATTAAAATACAGTTATTTTTCATCTCTATTTGTCCTACTAAAGTATTTCCAGATATTTCATCAGGACGATTTTCAATTGAATTTTGGGCGATTATAGTTGTGAGACAGAGTAAAAATGAAATCTAGACAAAGTGAGAATGCAAATTCGTACAAATCGTGAATAATATTCGAACGAATAAAATGTTATTTCTAGAAGATAGTTGTTTAATTTAAACATTTACTTTTTATGAATTAGGCTTATGCTCAAAATAATCAAAATTGAAAAGGTACAGTGTAATACTATAGTATATAAAAATCGCAACACATATTGAAAAAGATAAAAATATCACAAGAGACAGTAATACTTTGCAATTATTTTCACTATAATAAAGTCATTTCTTTCTAGTATTAAACAATTCTTTGAATACTCAATAAATATAGAGCATGACTTGTGCTTTCAAACACTCGTATCATGAAGTAATGCAATTTGCCATTTTTCTGTGCTAATTCTGCTTGTCTTACAGGCCAAGATAATGCAAATGTCTAAAGCATTGTAGTATTGTATACTCCGCATCTCTGGCTTGTATATCAATACTTCTAAAGAAAATGATGTGAAGTTTATTTACAACATCACCGTATCAAGCACGGTTTCTTCTTTAGGGTATAGATTATTACAGGCAAGTTAATTTAGGCTAACTCTTTGAAATAATACTCGAGACTAATTTAATCTTGTTTGAATTCCCTTCTCATTTCATCCCAACTTTGTCCTCACTTTATCTAAATCTCAATTTCCATTATGTCTAAATTTTATCCTAATTAAACCCAAATATTTATCCTCATTACGTCTAAACTTTATCTTTATTTTATCCCAAACTTCATTTATTTCGTCTGAATTTATGGAAATACTGTATCCATCTAACAGTTTACAGTTTGTTGATTTTGAATTTAAACAAATAATAAATACTAATGTGGATGTTACGAAAGAGAAAAAAAATTATTTTCTAGATAAATCAGAAAATACACAGTACTTGTCTGTAAAAGTCTGAAATCTTTTTGATAATATACAGCCAAATTATGTACATTATGGCGATATGAAATATATACTACGTAGACCTAAGTTATATTGAAAGCAGTAGGATGGCTATCTTGATTTCAGATGGAAAATGCAATCGACATCATATTCTTAAATGCGTTTATATCTCGCTGCCATAGTGTTTTACATGTTTTACAGACAAAGCACCATAACTAAGAGAATGAAAAAGCTTTATTTAAAGTATGAGTTTCATTACGTAATTGATTCCATACGAGTGTAATATATTTAATGCGATTGTAATAAATAAAACCAACGAAAGAAAATGATTTAACTAATTGATGAGATTATATCTAATCACAGACAGTAAAGATATTACACCAATACAACAATGGAAAATGCTCATCATTAATGAGATAGCTTTGAGAACAAGTACATTTGGTAGGAAGCATCTCTGCTAGATTATGTACTATATACTAGAAAATAGTCCTTCGAAGCCGTTCATACAGTAATTGTAAGTATAAGTTGCACTACATAATATTATATCTCACGAAAGTTAAAAAAATAAGTAAAATTCACCGTTTTTTCCTTGAAAACTGAACCTGGCTTTTCATCCCTGCTTTATCTTTTTTTTTTTTTTTTTACAAGTAATACCAAGAAAAAATTAAACGACAATGTACCTTAAACGATCAACGTTTTAATTCAAAAACGAGTATCCAAAATTACCCTATTTTTAGAAGTTAGTTTAACTTTTTTCAGTGTTACTGTTTAAAATTTTTATAGGCATCTCACTATTAAAAATGAAAATTTTGAGCTTTCATATTTCAACAGAAAACTAAGCTACATTAACATTGTCTAATAATAAAACTTGCTTTGTAGTGTCTTATAGCATATTCAAGTATAAAAAGATTCTGGGCAACTTTTTTTTCTTTCCTTTTTTTAACATTTTTAATAGCAGATTTCGAAATATTCGTTAAATTGAGCAAAAGTTGTTTTTTGTTCTTGTTATAGATCTCAGTAATAAGCTTTATTAGGTCCAATAACTATGGCCTTCTGGATGCTCCCAGAGCACATGGATGTGCTCAAATGAGACCGTCAATAGTCTCATGAAGCCATCGATGAGCTCATATAAGAGTATCTCAGATATTGACTGAAAAGTCAATTAATGAAAAAGTTAAAAAATAGTGTTTCAAATATAAATTCCCTTTTCTTGGTTAAATAGTTAAATACAAGCTTTTTCGGTATGAAGCATCATTATCTACGTCAAATATTTCAAAAAATATGCGTACTCAAAGCTTCCAAAATTTTGAAATTTCAAATTCGATGTAGCCATAAGCACATCGATGTTCTTTAAAAAGAGTATTTGCCTTTATTTTACTTAAAATCTTATGTTTATATCAAATATTCCACTATACACTACTGTAACTTCTTAATGAACATACCTGCAAATCGAAGCAAAAATTGAATACAGAAAAGTTGTTCATATTGTCATGTGCAGTATACATTACTACGACAGCCAGATGTTGATGCTTGTTGGGAGAATAAACAGTGCATGCGTGCTTAATGCTTATATCGTCAGCCTAAATTTCTCTTTAGCGGATATACAGTATATGGTTAAATTTTTTTCTTTAATCTGCCCACATTTTCTATTAAAATTTGAAGGGTAGTAGTGCAAAAAATATATATCCAGCGATTTGAAATACGTGTAAACGAAAAATATATACTGCTGTACATATATATAAAAAAAAGTAAGATTTTAACATTAAATAAAACTGAAATTTACAACGTGTGAAAATTCACTAGAAAAAAAGAGCTAACAACAAAGTAGACATTAAGGCATTACTTTCATGCAGCATATTGCGTAATAAGAATGATATAAAATACAGATGAAGAGATGTTTAAAGAATTTTTCTCATTGAGTTTAATATTTGTGATTCCCTATTCCTTATTAATATTGTGGAATATACTATGGATGATAGGATATTCACGGAAAAAAATATAAAACAATAGAAAGTCAACTAGATAATTGTAGGTTTTTATTATCAAGTTAACCGAAATATCTTAAACTGAGGAACTCTCCTTTGATAGGCAAATATTCCTCTTTATATAGTTTTCTATGGATAAATGTTCTAATACTAGTGTCGCTTGGCATCTCTATAGATTATTAATGATACACCAGATCAAGTCAGTTAGCATCTTCTTTATTGTGCTAAAAGCTATCTCAGATAGCTAGTCGTATACTAAAATATGATCTTAGTCTAATATAGAGTAATCATTTACTTTATCCGAATATTAATTGGTCTTTTACTATAAACTGTCAAGATCTTATATTTCGGTGAAATAGTTTATTTTAGCTTTGAATTAGCATATCCTATTTATGGTATAAGTCTATTCAAATCTGCGGTGCTATAAATTTAACATCAGATGAAATGGAGATCAAAAGTGGATATATTCCACAAATATACTACAAGAGACTTTGCAGTAAAATGAGAAAAGCTTTAAAAAAAGATACAGTTTAAATCCTTCTTTATTAAAAAAATGGATAGTGTGCAATAAGTCTATATTCTACTCTATTTATAATATTTGTAACTTCATTATGCCTGGCAGTTTTACTGTAACTGTCAGTGATTTATCTGAATTAGGAATCACGGGATTACAAATTTAGAGTATTTGTTAAACCATAATGTTTATCAGACCATGCTACATTCCATGCGTCTATTCATGCTTTTTATTGAATCACAAAAGTATGATTCTATTTTACTCATGCGATACCCATATGTTTATTCTTTTGATAAATATATTAGTTTGTCCGTGATTTAAGGTTTATATTGAACTTCTTGATTTACATAATCAAGACGCCTTTTTAATGTCTGTTTTTCGACATATTTTTTTAATGATCCACATAGAACAATCCTTACCTTGGTCTATGTGTTTTTCAGGTTTATTTTATGATTCTACTCGTTATTATATAATTCAGTTTATTTTATTGTATGTTACGTTACTCATACTTTTCATATTTTATGATTAAATCTACGTCATCTCTATTTGAATATTAAAACATAGTTTTATTTGAGATGACATTTGATTTTTTATGTGTGGAAATAGTATCTTAGTTCAGCACAGATTTTTTTAAATTCAACTAAGGTATTTAAATTGAGAACCTATTTTACTACCTTGTTTCAATTTACGATGAGTTATTCCAGTCGTAACTGCTATATTTGCTGATTCACATAATTCCTAAATATCATTGCATTGCAAAAAATAATTTTTTGATAAATTTTTTCTGAATTTTTATACTTCTTAGGCTTGGCGGTGATTT
Organism: Mucor plumbeus; assembly: GCA_016758945.1. NCBI lineage: Eukaryota > Fungi > Mucoromycota > Mucoromycetes > Mucorales > Mucoraceae > Mucor > Mucor plumbeus. The sequence continues at coordinate 30,212 of JAEPRC010000532.1, forward strand.
AAATCTAAAATTTTCTGATGATGAAAAAATTGGATAAAAACGATCCTAAATTTTTAAAATGCAAAATTGACAACAAACATGTATAGTAACCTGGCTAACTTTATTAAGTAAACTCAACATGAAATTTAATTTTGTATCTAATGGTATATTTATTGAAAACGTTTATCACTAAAAATTTTATAAAAAAAGCAAAAACATAAAAATCAGTTTTTAGTGATTTTAGAAATACTTTTATAGTTAAATTTTAAAGTTAGTGTTAAACACAAGTGACGCAAAAAAATATCTATTATTTGAGGCATTATTTGCCACTCTAGCTCTATTTTTCATAGAGTTATTAGCTTTCTTCGAAAAAGTCAAATTTTGGACGAGGGTATACAAGGAGAAATTGATGTTTTTTTCGAAATTAATTTTATAATAAAATATAATAAAAATAAATGAAAGAATTATTTTTGGCTAATAAAGTATATGCTTAAACGGTTGCTATCTCGAGTTACAGCCCATTGAATTTGCGTTTTTGTATGCTTTTAATGGCAATAGCTTTATAAATAGTGTATGAGCTAGATTGGGATTTTTGCTAGAATTATTTTTCTTTCTTATATATCTGTTTTAAAATATTGCTATTTGAAATTACTTCAAAATTGCAAAAGTTATCAACAAAAAAGTGAATGTTGTGATAATTTTTTTAGGTATTTTAAGATATAGTCCGCATAAAACGGAGTTTAATAATTCAGGTCCCGTAATTCGAGCCTGATATGTAGTAAATTTGTTCTTTGAAGGGGTTTGCTGGTGTAATCTTTAGGGCAACATTGTAAAAAGTATTCTAACATACACACTCTGACCTCCTGTATGCTCTCAGAGCACATGGATGTGCTTAAAGGAGATGGTAAATAGGCTCATAAGGTCATCGATGCGCTCATATGAGAGTATCTCAGATATTGATCGAAAAGTTATTCAATGTAAAGTTAAATCAATCCAGTTTTGACATACAGTCAAACCTCAATTTAAGAGCGCCCCTGGTTTCTTTTAAAAAGTCCCTTATATCGAGGTCCTCCCTTAAATCAAATTTAAAACACAGATCAACTTCAATTTTAAGAAAGGAATGAAAACATCTTAGATAATCACACCACATCCTTAATCCATGGTGGCAATGATAAAATTGACTATATGGAGGAAACAGACGATCACTACGGCCGACCTGTACTGCACAATACGATTTTGTTATGCACAGGTGGGCTGCACATTATAGCCTAAGCTGTTGTCCTCAGTGAATATGGCTAAAAAAGCAACAAGATGCATATGGGCACAAT
>JAEPRC010000533.1:0-22915 GCA_016758945.1 Mucor plumbeus
AGGTATTTTCGATATTTTAAGCGGAAGACTCAAAAATACTTTTTATTTTCTCAATTTCACTGCTTAATTTAGAAGCCAGATAGAAAATACCTTGAGTCTGGTTGAGTCTCAGGGTGAAGATACTGTATTAAAGTTTTGCCAACTCCCGGTTCCTGTCCACAATCCCGGTAATCTTTTTATTCAACAACTCTCCACAAATAGATCCTAATTTCTGATATATTTATTATCACCCTCTTATTACATTTTACTTTTGCATTTTTCCAATAATCCCAATTGGAGTGTTTTTTTTTTTCTATCCTTTATCACTTTTTGATCTGGCTAGGGCAAATAAAGCATATCAAAGATGCTACATGCCCACTGACCATTTTTTTTATTAAAATTATTATAGATAAAATTATATATTTAACCGTATTAAACTCTTGGGCGTGGCCTAAAGAGCAAGTTTTTAAATGCCAAATATCGGATCTTTGCAACTTTTGCATTTATCTCTTGATTTGATAATAATGCATTGTTATTATCAGATACAGCTTTTGTTTCAACCTCACTCATTGTCTTGACTTCATCTACAATTTTATCTATCTGTTGCAATACCTGGGGGTTGTTTGTTATGGTTTTACAGATTTTACTCATCAATATACACTGTTGAGTCAACGTAATCGTCTTTTCTGCGAGTTGGTCAGACTTTTCTTTGAAATAAACATTATTATCTTCCAGGTCAAAATATAATCGGCGTATATCTTTAATTCGAAATTTTGTCATGCACAGTGGGCATTTGTGTGATGAGCGGACACATTCATCAAGGCTATTTAAAAGATTGAAAAAAAAGTTACATTTGATTTTGTGCTGAAATAACAATTTTAAGTTTATACATACCATGATCTCCCAAAGATATGGCCGCATGGTAATGATACAATTGAGCTGTCCTTTGTAATGTCATCTAGACATATACTGCAAGTAATTTTTGAATGCATTTAATTCTATAATTTTAAAAGAGAAAAAAAGAATAAGGACACCCAAGCATATCAATTTTATACCTTATATACACATAAAATCCGAACAAAGAGTGCCTTATAATGATTTCAAGAAATATTATTATTATATTTAGTAGACAACAAATAAACCAAGGTGAAGGAACAAAGAAACAAAGACAACATTTTTGAGTATTTAATTAATCAATAACAATACGCATTGTTCAAATCAGAACACGGCTCATTTTTTATATTTAATACACGTATATATGGACTCAAAAAAAAATTCTATTATAATTGAGATACTACAAAATGCTTTTAAGAAAGATTTTTTATTTTATGAAAGGATAAATGTCAGTTAAATTTGATCTATTAGAATTAGGAATTACCGAATTACTAGTTTAGAGCATTTGTCAAACCATGATGATGTTTGACATGCAAATCATACAATGCTGCATTCCATGATGCGTTTATCATCATACTACTATGGGACTATAGAAGCATGATTCTATTATATTCACACAATACCTACATGTTCATTCTAATTATATTATCATTCATATTTAATTCACTTATCAAATTAGTATATAAACCCTCTCTATAAGCTCATAATAAAACGGTACTTTTTCGTTTGAACAATTTTATACGCTTACCTTTTGATAAATCAGTTACAGTGCAAACTGCCAGACGACATAATAAAATTACAAATAATATAAATAGAGTAGAAATATAGACTTATTGCATACTATCCACATTTTTTAATAAAGAAGGGTTTAAACTGTATATTTTTAAAGCTTTTATTTTCTCATTTTACTGCAGAGCAAAACCGAGGATATTCTTTTTCTTACACATTTTTGAGAATATCCCTATGAAAAATCTGTATTTTTTTTAAAAAAAAAACTTAATTGGATCTAATAGAGCTCGTTGAGAATTATAATAAGAATAAAAAATAACTGCTGCTCAATTTAACAAATATTTTAAAACCTACTACAGAAAATATCAAAAAAAAAAAAAAAAAAAAAAAAAAAAAGGAAAAAAAAAAGAGCCATTTTTTTTTTTACTTCAATTATGTTATAAAGAGCTTTAGAACAAGTAAGTTTTAATATTAGAATATACTAGTATAGCTTAATTTTCGTAGAAATATGAAAGCTCAAAGTTTTAATTTTTTTAGCAGTGAAATATGCGTAAAAATCTGAAACATTAGCATTGAAAATGTTATACCAACTGCAAAAAATAGGATATTTTCTAATACTTGTTTCTAGATTAAAGGTTGACATTCCAGGTACATTGGCATATAATTTTTGTTTGGTTTAATATTGTGAAAAAAAAATACACGAGAGATGAAAAGTGAGACCTAGATTTTAAGAAAAAAGCAGCGAGTTTCACTTATTTTTGAGGCTTTTGTCAGATGCAAAATAAATTTAGAAGCAGATAGCATAATGCGACCAATGCATACATATACAAGTGTCTAATGTACACTCTAAAAATTGTTCAGTATGGTATTAGTTACAAAAAAAAAAAAAAAAAAAAAAAAAAAAAAAAGTAGAGCGCTCCTTTTTTTAAGAATGAATACTTGAAAATTTAGTGTTAGAGATTTATTTACTTGATTAATATTTTTTGGGAAAATATTTAAATTTTATTAATATCAATTCTGATTTGTTCAATGTTTATAAAGTTTGGGAAGCAAGTGTGTGTGGGGAGGGGAAGGGGAAAGAGTCAAAATATGTGTGTTTGTGTATGTAATTGTGTTAGTGTATTTATTTAAAATTCCTGAACCCTAAAAGTCCATTCGCCATTATCTTTGTAATCAACGAATTCAACAGTATCACGTTTACGAAGTCTTTCCTTGAAAAGATTGAAACGAGGATGTGTAGGATCTTTAATAGGAGCACCAGTATTTTTATCATGGGAGAAGCAATTTTCAATCTTGACGATTGCTGGCAAATTCAATTGAACACCCTTAGCAGGCTTGGACTCTTGATCGGGATAGACAACAACTGTTTTATCTTCAATAACAACAATGTTACCCATAATATCCTCAAGAACAACATTAGATAGATCGACAGGCTGCTCATAACGGACTTCACCATACCCCTTGCGACCAACAACAAGGTTTTGCACTTGTTTTAACCCTTCCTTAGGCATGTTTGACAAGGTATCAAGAGTGGGTGAAATATAATAACCATTCTTCAAAGCAAGAGTGGATGCAGAAGATTTTGCAATGGAAGATGAAGTGTTGCTACCAGAAGATGCTTCGCTAATGGCTGTAATCTCGGATATAGTGGTAGTTGTAGTAGTAGTTGTGGTTGTAGTGGCAGCTGGCTTTGTAGTGGTATTTTCCTTGGCTGCAACATACTCGAGTTGAGGATCAAACATGACTCTTCTCTTGTCAGATTTTTTATTATTTACGAGATTAACAATGCTTGCTGCATCAATGTTCTCATCAAAGACCAATTTTTTGTTATTAGAACGAGGAGCAAATGCACCAGCGCCAAGAACAGCATCATCACTAATACCTTCCAAAGAAGTAGTGGTAGCCTTGCGAACATTAGATCTACTAGAAGGATTGAAGCTGAATCCACGGAGTTTGATCTTAGAGACAACACGAGGAGATATGGGGTAATGAGCATTGTTAGGCTTACGGCTAGAGCCATCTAATGGAACAGCAGATGCGCCAGATTTGACACCAGTAGGGGCATTGGAGGCCTTGCTCAAGTCAAACAAAGGATTATTACCATAGGGATTCTTATCGACAGTAGCAATTAAAGGTTGTTGTTGCATACCAGGTTGGAGAGGGTTAGTACCAAATGAAGTTAAACCGCCTTGAGCAGGCAAATTGAAGGTATTACTGCTCTGTTGTTGTTGACCAAATCCACCGAACCCAGTGTTAGTAGCACCCAATGTACTATTACCAAACATTCCACCACTAGTTGCACCCAATCCAGTAGCAGGTTTTTGACCAAATAAGCCTCCAGTAGTTCCAGTAGCACCGGTTTGACCAGCACCAAATCCACCAAATCCACCAGTAGTGCCAGTAGTAGCGCCAGCAGGATTGCCGAACAAAGAAGTGGTTGGGGCAGCAGGTTTAGCAGCTCCAAAAAGCCCACCACCAGAGGCGGCCTGACCAAATCCGCCTGCAGCTGGGGCAGGAGTAGAACCAAATCCACCAAATCCACCAGTTGCAGCACCAGTAGTTGGGGCGGCAGCTCCAAATGAGAAAGACGAGGCAGGTTTGCTTGCAGCGGTTCCAAAACCACCAGTGGTTTGACCAAAACCACCAGTGGCAGGAGTAGAACCAAATCCACCGAATCCTCCAGCGGCAGGAGTAGTGGCAGGTTTTTGTCCAAATCCACCAAAACCACCAGCGGCGGCAGGTTGTTGTTGACCAAAGGCACCACCAGTAGTAGGCTGTTGACCAAAAGCAGATGTTGCTGGCTGACCGAACCCACCAGTTGCTGGTGCAGGTGTACTACCTATGAAAAAACAAGACATATTAAAATTTTAATGAAAAGCAGAGGAATGATTTTTATAATTTTACCAAATGAAAAAGGTTTTGAAGCAGCAGCTCCGAAGGCACCACCAGTGTTTGCAGCAGCTCCAAAACCTGTAGTTGCAGCAGGTTGTTGACCAAAAGCAGAGGTAGAAGCGCCAAAACCAGTGGCAGCGGGTTGTTGACCAAATGCAGATGTAGAAGCAGCAGGTTGTTGACCAAAAAGACCACCAGCTGCACCAGTATTGGCACCAAAAGCACTAGTTTGAGCAGGTTGGCCAAATGCAGATGTTTGTTGTTGACCGAAACCACCAGTGGTTGCAGCAGGTTGGCCAAATGATGATGTGGCAGCAGGAGTAGAACCAAAAGCACTACCAGCAGATGCGCCAAATGCACCACCAGTAGCACCACCAGCACTCTTTCTATTCTGTTGGTAATCTTGCAAACGAAGTTCTTCAAGAGAATAGTTTTTATATTGTGGCATAGCTGTAATGGTTTGGAAAAAGTTGTTGACGCCAGTTGTGATATCGCGATCTTGAGTAGGTGAGAAATCAGCAAGTGCAGTGCCTTGATTTACACCACCAGCAGCCGCAGCTGGTTGTCCAAATGCAGAATTAGTAGCACCCATACCACCAAAAGCCGATGTTTGTTGTTGAGGTTGCCCAAAAGTACTGCTGGAAGTACTTCCAAAAGCACTTGTAGCGGGACGTGATCCAAATAATCCACCTGAAGGTTGAGCTGATGTACTTCCAAATGCTGAAGTCGTAGGAGCTACCATTGATTAAATTAGTACAATTAATGACAAAAGAAAAATGAATAGAGAAAGAGCGACCAAATAGAGAAAATTTTATCAAATGTTTCCAATAGTAAATTAAAATTTCGTAATTCTCAAATGGTCTTAGTCTCTCTTTTCACATAATGAGCGGGCACTTACTAGATCCAAATCCTCCACCGAAACCAGTTGAGGTAGCGGGTTGAGCTATTGATAAAATAATGTCAATTAAAATTCTTGGAAATTTTGAGAACAATGTAGACTTACCAGCACCAAAAGCAGAAGGCTGTGCTGATCCGAATGCAGAAGGTCTAGCTTGACCGAAAGCAGAAGTGTTGGTGGCCCCGAAACCAGCTTTTTTTTTTTTTTTTTGAAGAAAATGTTGAATATTTGACGTCAATACAATCTATCAAATATTATACTTACTTGTAGCAGGAGCTGCTCCAAATGCTGATTGTTGAGCAGGTTGTCCAAAAGCACTTGTTGAAGCAGGTGCAGAACCAAAAGCACCGGGTGTAGATGTTGCTCCAAAGCCTATATATTTTTGTTGTTATGGCAACCGAATATACCATAATAAAAAATTTTAAATTTCATCGAAACTTACCACCAAATGCACCACCTTGTGGTTGTTGTTGTTGAGGTTGTTGACCAAACACTGAAGCTGGTTGTTGTTGTTGTTGACCGAATCCTCCAGTTGATCCAAAGGCACTCTTTCCAAACATTTTTATATAAGGGAACTAGGAGAATAGAAAGAATAATAAAAATAAAAAAATTTATATGTATCAAAAACGCGTCTCTTGAAAAGGAGGTGGAGGAGGTAAAAATGCCTATCCCGCTTAAAACATGGGCTGACGTCGTCTATACATAGCTTGTGAATGAAGTTGCTATAAGAATCTCCTCAAAGCTTTTACATTTCTTTGCTTCTCTATAACATCTTTTCATAAAATGACTAGTCCAGTTCCTAATATCCCTGGAGATTTTGTCAGAGATACATTTGATCTCAAAGAAAAGGTTGCTTCATTATTAAGATTGAATAGCTATAAGTAAATACATCAAAGAAAAAATTTCATCAAGAAATCCAAGTATTCAATCTTCGGTTTAATAGATTTCCTGGTGCACAACCTATTAGTTTTGGCGCTAAACAATTGAGAGAAATCGAGGAAGAAGAGTAAATTATTAATTATTCTTGAATTGACATTATTTTGCTTATATTTATGTATCATTATTCTCTAGTTTTTTTGTTGCCGAAAAATCAGATGGTGTTCGCTGTCTGGCTTTATTAACAGTTAATCACAGAAGAGAGCCAGAAGTTTATCTTGTTAGTATTTCATTAAATAATTACATTTAGTCGATTCTAATTGGCAACATTTGAATCAAAAAAGTTTGATAGAAAAAGCAATTTCCATGTTGTACGCAATTTTAGATTTCCAATTCCTGGCGATCCAAGTTTTCAAAAATGTTTAAAAAATACAATCATAGATGGTGAATTTGTTTTAGATAAAGAGGAAGATGGCACAGTGAGTTTTTTTTTTTTTTTTTTCTTTTTTACCATTAGATCATGTAAAATAGTAAAAAAAATTGACTCGAGTAGACACAATTGCGATTCTTACTATTTGATTGCTTATGCATTGAAAGCAATGTATTACTTTCTCGAGGACTTATGAGTCGATTGGGGGTAAATAAAAATAAATCTTATATATTTATTTTGCTAGAAAACTGACAATTGCTTAGTATCTTCGAACTGAAATTATCAAGCCTCATCAAGAAATGATCAGGAAAAATCCACAATTACGAAGACAATTACCATTTTTGTAAGACTTTTCTTCTATATTTTGCATCTTGATATTTATTTAATTTATTAGAGTCGAATTCAAAGAACAGCAATTCACCTACCATCTTGATATTGTCTTTAATGAAATCATACCCAAATTAAAACATGGAAACGATGGACTTATTTTTACATCTGTAAATGCGCCATATGCCATGGGAACATGTAACAAAATGTAAGCGAGCAATTATACATTTATTATCATTAATCTAATCTTTTATTTAATAGGTTGAAATGGAAACCATTGAACGAGAATTCTGTTGATTTCAAAGTGTCATTATTTTTCCCGGGTGGAAGTTTACCGGGCGTGAAAGATTATACAGCAAAACCTAGAATTGATTTGCTTGTATGGCAAGGAGGAAAAGACTATAACTTTTTTGCAGAGTTGGGCATCACTGATCAAGAATGGAAAGAGAAATTTGGAAACAGACCTAAAGAAATGGATGGTAAAATCATTGAATGCAATTATGATCCAGAATTACAACAACAATTAAATCTTAAATCACCATGGAGATTCATGCGATACAGAGATGATAAGCCTGATGGTAATCATCAATCTACAGTAGATAATGTTTTGCGTAGTATTAGAGATGCTGTTTCAAAAGAAGAATTAATTGAATGCATGCCTAAAATCAAGGAAGCATCAAATCGACGTAAAAACGATATAGATGATAGATACACAAAAAAGAGACGACAAGAATAATAATAAAAATGTATATAGATTTTCCACTCCTATTTTTATTTAGTAATCATCACCCTTTGAGACAATTTCTTTACATGTGGGTCTTAATAATAAAGTATGCTCCAATTGAGCAGTGTAACTTCCTTTTGTATCGACAAGAGGAGGATATGCAGTAACTACACCAGCATCAACGAGATTCCTCAAACCCATTAAATACTTGTCCTCACCAAGACGATCAAGATAACGTCTACAGAAAGGTAAGGTACCAAATGATTTGTTAATAGTAGCCAATAAACTCTTGGCTCTAGCTAAACGCAAAGGTACAAATCCAGAGTCTATTGCTTTAGCATAATGAGAGCATTCACCATCTTCAACAACATAACCGCGGCCAGTAGAACAGAAAGTTTCAATGGCTAATTGTTCTCCTTCTTCGAGTTTAGTTTCATCACCAGAATTTCTAATAATGGGGATTGATTTGCTACCATGAATCTGGTAAGGGTCAATAGTATGGCCATTCAAATTACGGATAGGCTTAATATCGTAAGTTTTACCATCCAATTCAATTTCATAAGAGTCATAGACTTCATGTACAGCAGCACCAATATCACATAATCTAACATCAATACCAGCTTCTTTAATACCTGCATAAGTGGCTTCACGAGCAGCTTCAACAAGTGTATCAAATTTGGGGTTAAAGTTCAATGTGAATGCGGAATCAACAATTCTACCATTGACATGAACACCAAAATCGACCTTCAAGACATCATCATATTGTAAAACAATCTTATCACCAGCATTAGGTGTATAATGAGCAGCGCAGTGATTGATAGAAAGGCCGGTAGGGAAACCAATACCAGATTCGAAACCATTCTCTTCAACGAGTGCACGAGTACCATTTTCAATTAATTCGGCAATTTCGGTCATACTCATTCCAGGTTTAATGGCTTTTCTAGCATAAGCACGAACTTGACGATGAACTTCAGCAGCACGACGAACATCATTGTAATCATCTTCCTTGGGCCTTTCCTCTGCACGCTTTTCTTCGCTGGTAGTTCTCCAAGTGTTTCTATATTTTAACATGTCAATAACAAAGAAAAGTTTTGCATAAACAATAAAAACTTACTCATTAATATAATCATGACATTCACCAAGAGGGTAAATCTTGGTAGTATAAATTTTTGATACAGGAACAGTAGGAGGTTCGGTTTGAGTTTTAGGTCCATTCTTCTTCTTCTTCTTGTTCTTCTTCTTCTTTTTAGCGGCTGCTGCGGCATCACCCTCATTGCCTTCAACGGCATTATCCTCGGTAGGGCTTCCGTTGTCAATATGAAGCTCTTCTAACTTATCAGAGACCTTATCAACTTTGGTTTCTTCGGTTACTGCCATTTTATTTTAATTGTGAAAAAAGGAAAAAATGAGAAACAACGTTATGTTTGACCTAGCTTCATTTAAATACATTCATGGTTCAGAAAAAAAACTTTAGTATCTGGTGACTGTTGAGGGTTCGCAAATACTCAGAAAACTGCAACACCAAATGTACAAAAGAAGAACAACAATAACTGTAGCCTTACTGTACTCAATATTTGTGATTTCTTTCTAGCTTGAGACTATGCAGACATTTGATTATATTCTTTCTAATACATTAATTTTTTCATACTATATCAATCCATTCATCTTGTAATTTTGAATAGCAAAGCATGACGGCGATTACAGATTAAGAAAAAACCTTGCATTTTTATCGTGTCCAGTGTTCTGATATTGGCCATTTTTAAAAAGTTTTTAGAGTAACTTAAAATAACTTTAATTATAAACTAGTCTTATGAGATCATTCCAAAATATGTAAAACATAATATAATATTTTTATTAGTAACTATTCAAGAATAATAAACTATAATTGGCAATGTAAATGCTCAAGTAAATATTAAACCTCGGCATCCCAAATGCCGAATTTGCTGTTTATTTGTTACAAATTTGAAAGCTCGACTATCTTAATTAAGTGGACTAATGCTCTTTATAGATAGATTATACAACTTGCATGCAATAATTACTTACATATATATAATAATAAATCTCTGTTATTTGACAATTTATACCCATTTTTTATATCTATTCAATTCGTAAATATTCGCTTCGAATTCATTCCAGTTACATAAATTTTTAATATACATGGTGAAAGTGCACACTTACATAATTATTATGTATAAAAGATCTGTGGTGTATATAATAGCCAGTGATCTGTACAGCCGTGGCATTGATGTTTATTAAAGCTGTGGATCAAGAATACTATATATTTGATATTGTGATACCAATAACATTTAAATGACACCTTTTTAGTAAAATTATAATATAACAAAATATATGGTAAATATAGACGCAAACAAATGCATTGATTCAATTTACATTGTATTCAGTAAATTTCTCGTAGTTCTATAAATATTTACAAGTTACTTTTTGCTTTTTATTTTTGATTAGTAAAAAAATCACGAGAGTGTCCACAGTTTTCAAATGTACAGTCAGGACATCTAAGTGGCCATTGCTTACTAACAACCTCATTCTTATCCATGTGTTCTTTAACAATATCAGCCATAGCTTGAGTAAAAATGGGGTCTCCATTTAAAGCATCAACACGTTTCCATCCAGAAATACCCAACTCCTTGGCCTCAGTTCCATATTCCAAATCCAATTCATATAATGTTTCAATGTGATCACTTGTAAAAGCAATAGGTACAACAACCAAATTCTTTTTACCTGCTTTAGCAAAGTTCTTAAGAGCATCCGATGTTTGAGGTCCTAACCAAGCCTTTGGGCCTACTTGTGATTGCCAGCAAAGACGGTGTGGATATCTATTTCCCAATCGCTTCATAACATGATCTACAGTAGCAGCAACCTCTGCGGGATAAGGATCACCACGATTGACAACAGACATGGGTAAAGAATGAGCTGAGAACATGATAATAGCATACTTACGCTCTTCCTCTGTATATTCGGCTAATTTGGCTTCAATTTTCTGTGCAGTAGCTTCAATAAAGCCAGGATGTGTGGGCCATCGATCAATAATACTCCAACGAACTTGATCCATACCCAGCTCCGAAATTCCGCGATGGAGATCATTTAAACTGCTTCCGGTGGTGGAACACGAATATTGAGGATATTGCGTAAATACAATGGCACGTTCCACACCATCCTTCTTCATTTCCTCCAAAGCTGTGTTAGTATAAGGTTTGACGTAGCGAAATGCAATATAATGCTTGTGGGGTGCTGTTTCTGGAGAGATTTTATCAAGAATTTTTTCCATGGCCGCTCCTTGTGTACGAGTCCAACGTAAAATAGGAGATCCTCCACCGATAGCTTTATATTGCTCCATAATTTGAGGTGTACGTCTTGTAGCAATGAATTTGGCAGCATACTTTTGAAAAGGAAGTTGCATCAAATCTCTATCAGAGAAAAGATTATGAAGAAAATTATATACATCATCTGTGGTTTCAGGCCCACCCATATTAGTGAGCAAAACAGCGGTAGGCCTTGAAAAAAAAAAAAACTTATTAAGTCTGCACTATTTTGGATTTCTCGCTTCCATTACTTACGGTTTCTTTGTAATATTTTCAGTAGCATACAAACGATTTTGCTGCATGAGAGACCATAACAATGGTCTTGCTAAATGGGTCTTGGTTTGACATTGCTTGGCTAAAATTTACATACAAGGTTAAATTTTGAATTTTTGGTACTTCTGAGGGAAATTATATATACCTGTGCTTTTTAATAATGAAGTAGTAAACATTGTGTAGTTAATTAAACAAAAGAGAAGTGTAAGAGTTGGGGGGGGTTATGTAAGTTGGAACGAGTTAAAATAAGTAATAATTTGACTAAAGAAGAAAAGAAAGGTGGAATTATAATTTATCCTTTCTCCATTTTTATTTGGTTTTTTTCACACAAATACATCAGCGGACTTTCTCCCCTTGCTTGCTTGCCTGCCTACCATCGTTAATTCAACACGATCGCCGATTATGAGCCTTTTATTTGTTGAAAAAAAAAACTCGGGCAATGAAGCCGCATCATCTCTATATTTATACGAACGTTTGAGCAGCTATTTTTCCATCAAATTCTGTATAGTAATTTATTGAGTCTTTATTTTCATAATGGAAAGAAGTATATTTAATCATGGAAAAAAATTTATATTAAATTAGAACAATATCCATTGAGGGACAATTTGTAATCCCATCAAAAATGTTTAAATTAACAGGGCATAAGTGTTTATGTCATATATATGTAAGCTCTTTTCAAATTAAAAATGAATCAAGCTTGCAATTAGTTATGCTACTTGTTTACAGTAGATGCACATCAGTTAGCTTCTTCATTGTGAAAAATCAATTAAGGCTTTATGAAAAATTGTTTGCCGAGATTATGAGACAATTCAGAACATTTTCTTCAATTTCTGTCTAAATCCTCATTGGTTTCGAATCCGGGCATACAATCATATTTGGAATAACAAAGCGCTCCTGTATCAATAATTCTAGACTCATTTGCCAGGATATCTACTATGCAGTATAAATTTATACAATCTGAAAAAGAAAACTTTTGCATGTTGTATTCTGCAAATAAGATTCTCTATTTAGCTCATCTAACTGCTACTGCCTTCTCGCAAAGTCTGTTTTAAATAGCATTTGTTTGAAATCTAGTTGTAAAGCATTTCAAAAAATGAATGTAAAATAATATAATAAGTACCTGGGAATAAACTTAAAACTGTAGCTTATGGTACATAGGTAATTCTTACCAAGTAGTAAAACATGGGTTTATATAAAAAATTTCTTAAATATTAAAGGGAAGCACCCATAATTCGGAGAAGATTGCATACAAATTAAATAATATATTTATAACAGAGGCACACTACTTGATATAATGGCAAATTTGAAAGTATACATGAGGAGCCATATTCTCTTTTTTTTGATTTTTTGCGTAGTATTGCATAAATGATGGAATAAATAATAATCAAATGTTAAATATATTATTAACCTCATATTAAATATTTCTAGCATATACATTAGACACTGCTAAATAGATATGAGTTGATCCCATTATGCCACCTATTCCCAAACTTATTCTAGATCTACTAAAAGACTCAAAAATAAGCGAAACTAGCTGTTTTTTCTTAAAATCTGGGTCTCACATCATTTCTATTGTATTTTTTATTTTCACAATATTAAACCAAACAAAAATTATATGTCAATGTACCTGGAATGCTCACCTTTAATTAAAAAAAAAACAAGTATCAGAAAGTATCCTATTTTTTGCAGTTGGCATAACATTTCCAGTTCTAATGTTTCAAATTTTTACGCATATTTCACTGCTAAAAAAATAGAACTTTGAGCTTTCATATTTCTACGAAAAATTAAGCTATACTAGTATCTTCTAATATTAAAACTTACTTGTTTTAAAGCTCTTTAAAGCTCTTTATAACATAATTCAAGTAAAAAAAAATTAGAATCTTTTTTTTTCTTTTTTTTTGACATTTTCTGTAATAGGTTTCTGAATATTCGTTAGATTAATCAGTAATTATTTTATTCCTATTAAATTGAATCACACACAAAAACTGAAGGTAATTGTGGAATATACTATGGATGATGGGATATTCACGGAAAAAAATATAAAACAATAGAAAGTCAACTAGATAATTGTAGGTTTTTATTATCAAGTTAACCGAAATATATTAAACTGAGGAACTCTCCTTGGATAGGCAAATATTCCTCTTTATATAGTTTTCTATGGATAAATGTTCTAATACTAGTGTCGCTTGGCATCTCTATAGATTATTAATGATACACCAGATCAAGTCAGTTAGCATCTTCTTTATTGTGCTAAAAGCTATCTCAGATAGCTAGTCGTATACTAAAATATGATCTTAGTCTAATATAGAGTAATCATTTACTTTATCCGAATATTAATTGGTCTTTTACTATAAACTGTCAAGATCTTATATTTCGGTGAAATAGTTTATTTTAGCTTTGAATTAGCATATCCTATTTATGGTATAAGTCTATTCAAATCTGCGGTGCTATAACTTTAACATCAGATGAAATGGAGATCAAAAGTGGATATATTCCACAGTAATATTTATTAAATATTTATACTTTTTTCTATTTATATACAAATTCTATATTTCGTTTATCCGCTAAATTACTATGGCTTCTTGGATGCTCTCAGAGTACATAGATATGCTCATATGAGACCGTCAATAGGCTTGTGAGGTCATCGGTGTGCTCATATGATAGTATCTCAGATATTGACTGAAAAGTCAATTAATGGTAAGTTAGAAAACAGTATTTTCAAATATAAATTCTTTTTGCTTGGTTGATAATTACAAGCTTTTTAGTATAAAGCATCACTATGTACGTCAAATATTTTGAAAGATATGCGTAAACAAAGTTTCCACAGTTTTGAAGCAGCTTCAAAATTGATGTGGCCACAAGCACATTTTCAGTAGAATTACATACTACTAAAAGCTTGATGGTCATAAAATAACTTAATTTACAAGTATCATTCACAGAGTTCATGCCACTTGAAATATTAAAATGCAGCAATAATAAAGAGATACTCAAAGTGAACACAATAACAAACGCATGCGAAATTACAAAATACTTTTGAACCAATACATGTCGTGTGAACGATAGTATTCTTGATTACAGTGCAATCGATTACACAAATGACATATATACCAAGAAGTGTTTTACCCAATTCAATAAATAATAACAAAGATATTAGGTTTAGTCAACTATTCCCCTGCGTCATACTGTGAGGGAAAAAAACGTTCCAGTGTTTTGCAAAATTGAACGTTTTGCTTATTTTCTCAATAAATATTAAAGCTATTGGTACGGTCTTAAATGAAATAAATATCTTGCATTCTTGGCTTTTAAATGATATATTATACGCCTTATTCACGTGATTTAAAAAGAAATGGTAGCCTTATAAAAACTGAAATGTGGATTTTATTTAATGTTAGAAAAGCTTAATATCTAGTTGGGTCCCCTCTACTCCTGATAACCGCGTTAATTCGAAGTGGCATGCTGTCTATATATTTAAGGCAGTCCTCTTTTGTGAATTTATACCATTCCCGTTCAATTCTCTCTTCTAATTCGGATATAGTGGTGGCCCTAGTAGGGTACTTGTTCAAACAAAGTTTTAGCTGATGCCAGACATGTTCAATGGGGTTCAGGTCTGGGCTTTGGGCGGGCCAATCTAGAACAGTATCCAGAGAGTACCCGTGGTGTCTGAACCATCTCTTAGTAGCACCAGAAGTATGTGGTCTTGCGTTGTCTTGCTGGAATCTAAAGGTTTTCTTGTCAAAGCCATAGTACGCCATAGTGTCTTGCAAAGATAACTCCAGAATTTTAGCATAAACTTCTGAGTTAACGGTTCCTTCAGTAATTGTGGAGCCATAACTGAATCCCTCCGCTGTTATCATGCCCCAGAAGACAACGCCACTACCATCTCCCTGGACCTGAGCCTCGGTTTGATGAGGCAGCAACTCAGTGGGCCTGTCAGTCCAATAGAAAGCTTTGCCGTCAGAACCCCACATATTGATCCTGGTTTCGTCGGAAAAGCCCCATTTACGCCAGTCGTCCGTAGTCAAATGACGATGTCTTTTAGCCCACGCAAGACGCTTTGCTCGGTTCTCCGCACGCACGAAATTGGTCTTGACCTTCCTTTTAGGCTTGAACCCTTTGCGTTTAAGTATGTACCGTATGTTTCTCATAGACATCTGAATTCCGATATAAGTAAGGTAGCATTGCACGCCCTTGGGGCCGTCTAAATTACCATTGCGGAGATTCCTCTCAATGTAGTTCATATCCTGCGTAGTCATTAAGCTGCGTCTTCCGGGTTTGGCCTGCTTTGAGTTGCCAAAAAACTTCTTTCTATAGCGAGAAAGTACACTGAGGGACAAATCTAGAAAATTTTTTTGAATGGCACGGAGAGACCAACTTTGACTGAAAAGAGCCTTGATAGATTCCTGGACCTCCAGAGGAATGGGACGCGTCATGGTGAGAAAATGTTTTAAGTAAAGTTGATGAAATACTATGAGGCAAAAGACCAGAATATCAGACTCTTTTATACTTTTTTAAGCATTCTTCGGATAATTAACATTTTGAAGAAGACTGATGTAAAAGTTTACGACTCTCGGGCTATTCTTGTGGAATCTATACAAACATTGAGATCATTCCGTCATATTTCAAATCTTACGAAATTGAAATTTTTTACTTTGCGTCTGTCTCAATCGCTGAATATTTTTTGCTGCACTTACTAAAATAATTTATTTTGTAGCCCAGAACCCAGGCTTTAATATGTTTACATTTTCTTTTAGATCGAAGCAAAATTGATGGAAATGTAAACGCGAAACCACAAATTTGCCAAACACTGGAACGTTTTTTTCCCTCACAGTAAGATAGTACATGTCTTGCTAAATCGTTACACTGTTGTATAAACAGTACCCATAAAAATTGACTTTATACTTAGGCCATTTTTCTTAAGTATAGCAGGGGAAACGTGGAGCAATTACAGACAATAGGAGAGGAGAGGCAGCGGGAGGGACCTAAATTCAATATAATCTTGTTAATTAATGGTACCAAAAAAGTTTACTTATTTACTACCAACGTATATTATGTTATGTTTTACACATTAAATAGAAAGGGAGATTCCTAAACAACAAAATAATTAGTAAAGGTAGGGCATGCATTGCTTTCACTGACCTTACTCCAAAGGAAAGAAATAACTAAATAAGCTAAAAAAAAAAGAAAATAACGCTAAAGAAGCTAAAAAACATGAGAATCAAATTAAAAAAAGTAATCAAGTTAGATAGCGCCATAAATAAACTACCTTTTCTGCGTTATACTTTTTTGAAATGGATTAAATAATTTTAAGGTATAGATTTATACATAAAAAAAATACACTGAGTAGCTATCAAATAATTAAATATACTCGCTTGCATATAAAATCCAATAAAAATAATCGATAATTCTGGTACAAAACGTCTACTGATGGTTATCCATTCAATGCTGAGTGCGTTTTTACTAGTTGGCTTGCAATTTGTAGCTCATAAGCATTTCTGGCAATTCTTTACGGTAGTAAAAAAAAAGAAGAAAAGAGGCGAGTAAAAAATAAATGATATCTTACCCTCGTTTAATAAAACTTTTTTTTTTGAAACATTTATGACAGCCGAGACAAACTTGAACAAATAAAAATGCATTGTTAAAGCATTTAATACATAATTTTTACTGCAAAACGGGTGCAAAATAAAGGCGCTGAGAGATTAAAAACCTGCACGCTATTGCAATTATTGTAGACAAAATTGTAATTGATGAATATGCACTCTTTTGAAATTAATGCACGCATCAAAATTCTTTATGTGTTTTTAATTTTTAAAAATCTATAAAAAAAATTTAGGGTCAAATATTGTATTGTAATATATAAATTTGCTTATTACGTCGAAAAAGAAAATAGCACACGTCGCTTGATTGAACTGCATAATGGACGACCAATAAATTGAAAATATGGTTAAAAATAGAGATAGGCATGTAACATTGAGAGCATTGTAGAGATATTAGTGATAAAAGCAAAAATAAGCCTGATAATAATATTAAAAAATCTATATATATCTTTACAATTTCAATATAATGTTATTTAGTGTTATTAAACTGGATATTATATACTTGCCATCAATTCAATGAAAAAAAAAAAAGCTTCAAACCCGACTAAAGGTGTGAATTATACCTATCAGCAATTTTATTTTATAATTGATATAAACATGCTATATATCTTTTATTACCACGTTTTTATCTCAAAAAAGGTGTATCATAAAATAATCTAGAATTAATGTTAGTATTATAACACCCCAAATTTATCAATAATTGACTGTGCATTACTAACCGTTAAATCCTTAAAATAATGGTTTATTTTTGCATTAAATAAGAATAATTTTTTTTCAGAAATACCAGTTATATTGCATGATGTAGTAAACGCATTGTTGAAATCTAATGCTATATCGCAACATATAATAGAGTAATATATAATGCTAATTTAATATACTAAAAAAATTATTTACACATTCCGAAAATGCATACTTATACTGAAAACACAAAAAAAGAAAAAAATATAATTGAATGCAAGGATCGTTCATAAAAAAAGAAAAGCTTTTTTCTCCAAGGAATTATAAAAAATAGATACAAATCAGTAAAATGTGTGAAACTGTCAAGATATTGTATTTTCAGTTTCAGGTGAAGCCCCGCATTATTTTTTTATTCGAGCTTTGAAGAATTTAATAAATAAATCAGTTATAAAACTGTACAATTCATAATGCAAGTGCATCTAAAAAAAAGTCAATTTCAAATTGAAATGGCCAGAAATAGCTCATAAATTGAGATTAACAATTCAGTATAAATTGATGTAAAATTTATAATTTATTATCTGAACATAACAAGGTTGTGCATCTTCATTGAATCAAATTATTAGGTTATCTTTCATTGTTGAAATTGCAACTATCTCATGTTGTTTTGACTGATTTTTTTTCTTACTTTTAGTTAATTTTTATGAGTCTGATTTACCATAATCAATCATACAATTTATACTATAATATAAAGTTCAAATGCTTTTCGTTAATATAATATTTTTTTATTTTTGTTTTATTTGTGAAAAAGTTGTTTTTACATCCAAGATAGGAACTATGTATCTCCCCATCACAAAGACTAATTGTTGAGTTTATAACATTTGTTGCTCCAAAATGCAATATAACCAACATAAAAGCTCCAAATACTCTACTTAATTACTTTTTTTATCATCACTGAAATCAATTTGTCAAGGCATATTCTTATTTCTCTATCATTATTCTTGTAATACTAACGTTTATCAACCCAAATCCAACCTCCATTTAACCAATTTTAAGTTATGTTTTATATAATTGAAACACAAATCGTGTTGTTATTTAATATAGCTGTTGTCATTGGTTTAATCTCTTGCTATTTGCTATGAAAAACCTATCCATAAACGTTGAAAATGTTAGTAATCATTATAACAGTATTGCCTATAATATAATACAAACCATCAATTTAATATATAATGAGAGAAACCCCGTGTTTCTGGTTGAATTCTTAATAATAGTTCTTTTTCAATGTATAAATTTTAAAATATCTAATCGCATAAATTCGACTGTTTGAAATCAAACAAGCTTGCAACTACCTATTAGTTAATGATGCAGTGGAATTACATACTAAAAACTTGATAATCATAAAATAACTTAATTTACAAGTATCACTCACATAGTTCATGCCACTTGAAACATTAAAGTGCAGCAATAATTAAGAGATACTCAGAGTGAACACAATAACAAACGCATGCGAAAATACAAAATACTTTTGAACCAATACATGTCGTGTAAACGATAGCACCCTTGATCACAGTGCAATCGATTACACAAATGACATATATACCAAGAAGTATTTTACTTAATTCAATAAATAATAATATCAAAGATATTAGGTTTAATCAACTATTCCCCTGTGTCATAGTTACACTACCAATGAATAAGATTTCAAGCACACATTAGAATTCACACCTTAAAATCAAGGTTACCTAAATAGATATAGCCAATAGCTCCCAAAAGACCCACATTGTCGCACTTGATATATAACCCTTTATGGTCGATGCTTTGCATGATTTATCCTTTCAATATGATATCAGTAACAACAACTCAAAATTAGAAGATTACTCCATTCAAGTCTGATGGTATACAAGTTCTCTAAATCACTATAAATACCTTCATACTTTTTTCAATTATATTTAATCTTCAGAAATCTTTTGTAATAAAACTTTAGCTGATTATAATTGTATTTCTACCGTTTTTATTTTTATATTTTTTTATTTTGGTAAACAACATCGTTATTTACTGCAAATGATTTTCATCTATATATAAAATTAAATAGTGTATTGTAACTTAATAATGATATACAAAACAGAGGGATTAGAATTATGATAAGTTTTTTAACCAAAGCTTTGTGACAGCCAAAGGGACTATTACAGGCATCTTTATGTACTGCAACATTAGATTGTAGTTTCTAAATAGTCGTATATTTCAATTTTTTAGTGTTACAATTGAGGAAAATAGTAATTTTTGGTTTGTTTGAATTTGGAAAATTAGTCCTTTTCGTTTATATAATACACTAACTTAAGTTTATGTAGTATTTAATCATCTTATTAAGCATTGTAAGATATTCATATATATATATATATATATATATATTAATTAGTTGCCATTGAGTGTTTTTTTATAATTAAAAATTTTAAAAATCAGATTTTATAGTTTTAATCAGAAAAGCTTAAATTTTGTGCTACATGCTACTGTGAATTAGTTGATTTGATAATAGTAACTATATAATTCATATAATTATAAAGCGGTAATAATTCAACTAGAATATTGTTTTCTTTATTATCTAAAAAAAAAAACCTGATGAAGAACTATCTTACTGCACCAAGAGTTCTTCTTTATATACTGTGAGGGAAATAACCCTTCCAATGTTTTAAGAAATTACACTTTTATTATATTTTCTATACCGCTATATACCTTACGCAATTTTCTAAAAACTTATAAGATAGCACCTTTTAAGGGCTTTTAAATTGTATAACATGTTAGCTAATAGCAGAAAAATTGAAAGAATGGAAAGATAGCGAAGAGAGATATGTCTATTTTTTATATGTGAGACATTAAGGAATAAAAATATGTGGTGTCTTAACTTTCGATTAAAGTATCCGATGATTCTAAATTTTTATATCAAAAATGCTATAGATAGTAACTGTCCGAGGAATGTTCAAAAAGTATAAAAGGCTAAGCATTTTTGCTCATCTTCCCCTTTATCGTATTATTATCTTTTCGTCATCCTTTTTTTCAATATGGTTCGTCCTATTCCCACTGAGGTCCAAAACTCTATTAAGCTATCACTTATCGAAGGTCTCTCTTACTCGGCCATTCAGAAAATGTATCCAAATGTAGGATTAGGTACACTTTCTCGGTATAAAAGGAAGTTTTTAGGTAACTCCACATCACCCAAAGGTGGAAAACAAAGCAAAATCAGTACACTGACTCGGAACTAAATAGCCAGAAATCTCCGAAACGGTAGTCTCAATGGCCCCAAAGGTGTACAGAACTATTTGTTGACTCTTGGAATTGAGATGTCTCTAAGAGGCATTAGACACGTACTTAAGTTAGAAGGTTTTAAAGCTAGAAGGAAAGTCCAGACTAATTTTGTCAATGCTACCAACGAGATAAAGCGTTTTGCCTGGGCTAAAAAATACCAGCATTATACTGTAAATGCCTGGCTTAAATGGGGTTTTTTTTTGACGAGACTAGAATCAATATGTGGGGCTCAGATGGAAAATCCCACTACTGGACGGATGATGCCACTGAGCTACTGCTTCACCAGATTGAGTCCCATGTTCAAGGAGATGGTGGCAGCGTCCTGTTTTGGGGCCTCATAACTGCGGAAGGACCTGGATATGGCTCTACCATTACTGAAAGAAATGTTAACACAGAGGTTTACATCGACATTTTGCAAACATCTTTGCTAGATACCTTGGGGTACTATGGGCTAGATAGGAAGAGCTTCCGGTTTCAGCAGGACAATGCCAGGCCACATACTTCCGTTCCTACTAAGCAATGGTTTCAACCTCAGGGGTTTTCCCTGAAGTCCATTCTCGACTGACACCCCAAAATCCGGACTTAAACCCTATAGTACACGTCTGGAATTAACTAAAACGTCGTCTGAATGCGTATCCAGCTAGAGCCACCACTATTGCAGATCTAGAGGCTAGGATCCATCAAGAATAATATAAATTTACTAAGAAGGACTGCCTCAAGTATATATATAGACAGCATGCCAAACAGAATTAAAGCTGTCATCAGGTGTAAGTGTGGTCCAACTAGATATTGAGCTTTTTCTTATATTTAATAAATATTAAAATTTTAATTTTAAGCGCTGAAAAGTGAAACTTAAAATCCGGCGATAGTTTTAAGTAATAGATCATTTAAGAGCTACGATTTCAGGTTAAAGTTTGGTACTAAAAGCATGTAGAAATATTAAATATCGACAGAGATATGACTTCATATACGAAATTTTTTAAAACATTGGAAGGGTTATTTCCCTCACTGTATGTGGCGATTGCCGCAAATTATTTTTGCCGTGGTGAAGAATCATCAAACCCAGAATGTCAACTGGTATGGCTTCGAGAACTCGTAAATTGATCGAAAAATATTATAATACTTATTGGGGTTAAATTCAAGTCTAAGTTGATGGTTAAGTATAGTTCTTCTGGGGATGAGGAAAAGAAAGCTTCTCGCAACAAATTGAAAGAATTTGAAGTTGAAGAAATGTGAAAGTTTGGAAATTTTTATTGATAAATTCACTACTTTGAAAGATTTGATTGGTGTTACTGAGAACACTAGTTTAACTGATTATCTGTTGAAAGGCCTCAATGTTTATTTGTATAGTCTTGTATCGTTGAACACCTCTCAATCAAGTGACAAAGAGAAAGATACTTTGGGTTATGCTATCTCTCAACTTCGTAGTGTATACTATTGTTGAGTCGTGATAGTTATTACAAAGAAGAAAAGCAGAGAAAAGAAGAAGAGCTTACTCAAAGGACAATCAAGCGACTCAAACAATAGGGTAGACGTTATGGTTCATTGGTTTGTGGTTACAATAGTAATCATAATGGTAATAATGGTGTTGCTAAGCAATATCATGGTTGCGGTAAAAAGCCAGTAAGAAGAGCTGGTAAATTCCATAACAAGAAAGAGGATAATAATAATGGTGAAACACCAAAATGTTTTGATTTTGGTTTCACACCCTTTACGTATGCTCACAAAGCAGTGTATAAGAAGAACCCCAAGAATCTTGGTCATGGAAAAAAGAAGAAGTCCATTATTCCTAGTTCCTACTCCTTCTCGTAATAAAGATACTACTAATTCATCTGATGATGAAAGTAACCAACATTTTGCAGTTGCCACTATTGCTCTAAAAAAGAAGGGAAAAGAAGTATCTCAGATGGATACTGATGGTGAATGTAGGCATTTTGATAGCGATTATTTTAAGAAGATGCCTAATAGTAATATAAATACTAATGACCTTCTTTATTTATCTGT
>JAEPRC010000534.1:0-31428 GCA_016758945.1 Mucor plumbeus
AAGTCTTTAGTTGCTCTTGGCAACGCTTAATTATTATCATTCTTTATTTTCTATCTTTTATCATAAGTCTAGATTATCAGAACTTAGCTTATGTGATTATCAGGTTAATTATTTATAACGTTGATATAACGCATATGCTCAATATGTTAAGGCATAGTTAATTGCCATATTTAAACTACGATTTCAGGTACATTATGTGTGCAAATACAACATGAATTGTATGTGAATTATGATTTTCTGCCTAGTGAATTATCAATGACATATAGAGGAAAATTCATTTTTTTTAAAAGTTAACAAAATCGGCTAAATGTTGAGGAAAAAAATTGAAAAATAATTGAAAACTGATCGAAAACCGTCTAAAACAACTTGAAACCTACTTGACTCGCAACAAAAACCCTATCCTAGCGAATTTTGATCCTAGTAATTTTCAATTTTACATGATAATACAGTATCATCAATTTATTATAAATCTTCATTATACATTATATATGATTTTTACTTAAAATACCGTTGATATCTGAATAGACATTAAACTACCAAGGTTATATATTATGCTAATTCATACTAATATAAACTTTCTACCGAACTTTGATCCTAACAACTTATAGCAAAGACCATTCAGCATAAGGTGAATTTAATCATACCATTATTATCAAGGACCCACGAACTCTATAAACGTATCGATTGGGTACTATCAAGGAATCTAGTAGTATATGCAAGGGATATTATTAGCTACATATGGATCTAGAAAAATTAACTAATCTCTCTTGTAAAAACTATATAAAGAGGACAATTACTTATTGCAATAAGACCTTAGCTAGAATTTGACTTGATAATAAAACCCTACACTTATCTAGTTGAATTTTCGTTATTATTTTCTTATAATTTTTTTTCATGAATATTTAAGGATAATTCACAACATTCATGCTCTTTAAAAAGAGTACTTACTTGTAATTTACTTAAATTTTATATTGAAATATTCTACTATTATACGCTGTTATAATTTCTCAGTGAATATACCTGCAAATCGAACTTAGAACGGAATACAGAAAAGTTGTTCACATCATCACATGTACAGTATGTTATGTCAAGATACATCATAGGTCTCACATCCAAGGTCTCAGTCTATAATTGGCATTACAGTAGATCAATGCATCTGTATTGATCTACATCATAATTCTTAGATAGTAAAACCCTCGTAATAGTTATTATAATGAGTGTGTATAAATACATCCAAAGGATGTATCGTTAATAAAAGTGTAATATTTTGGCAAGATTATTCTTACAGATTCTTTTGACATTTCACAGTATACATTACTAAAACGACCAGATGAGGCTGCTAATTGGAAGAATAAACAGCTCATACATGCTTCATGCTTATATTATCAGTTTAAATTTCTCCTCAGAGGATATACAGTATATGGATAAAATTTTCTCACACATTTTCTATTGAAGTTTTAAGTGCGTGTATGGAAAAAAATATTAATTCAAGGATCTGCAATATGAGTATCCAAAAAAAGATATGCAAAAAAAATGCGTAAAAAAAGTGTTCAAAAATTTGACCAAGTTTGGTAAATTTGTAAATTAAAAATAAATTTCAACATTAAATACAGCTGAAATTTACAATGTGTGAGAATTCACTAGACAAAACAGTCAAAAAAGTAGACATCATTAAGACATCACCAGCATTGTAATTGCAATTAGATGTTGCTATTTATTATAAGAAAGGCAATTTTATTTGAACGAAAAAATAATGCATAGAATATTTGTAATTATACTACATATCACCATGACAAAAAAAAATTTTTATGTGAATTTATTAATAAAAATTACCGTTGTCATGCAAAATATTGTATAATAATTAAAACACCACTGGAAAAAAGGTCAAAAAACAGAAGATACAAACTACAACTTTCCTGAAAAATCTACTATGACAATCGCTTCAGAAACTACTTTACGTGAAGCTGTTATTATCGGAAAGGTATAACTTTATAACAATTAACAATCTTATGTAAAGAAACAAATAACTGCAAATTTTAAAATTGCTATTTTCTCATGTTTTCTTATAGTGAAAAAGGGTATAAAATACAAATATAGAGATGTTTAAGAGTAATTTTCTCCCTGGATTTAATACATGTAATTCCTTATTCCTTATAAATGTACAAGAAACTTTTGTAAATTCAAGTAAAGTATTTAAGCTGAAAAACTATTTTGCTACCTTGTTTTAATTTACAATAAGTTGTTTCATTCGTAACTACTATTTTTTCTAATTTAAACATCTCCACATGCCATTGCATTGCACAAAATAACAATTTACAAGAATGTTTTCTAAACTTTCATACATCTCAGGCGTGGCGGTACTTTAAAATAAAAACTTCCTGATGATGAAAAAATTGATAAAAACAATTCTAAATTTTTAAAATGCAAAATTGACATCAAAAGTGCATAGTAATTTGGCTAGCTTTATTAAGTAACCTCAATACAAAATTTAATTTTGCATCTAACCATATATTTTTCAAAAACGTCTATCACCAAAAATTTTTCAAAAAAACCAAAAACATGAAAATTAGTTTTTAGCAATTCAAAAAATACTTTTATAACAAAGTTTTAAATTCAAAACTACAAACAAATGAAGCAAAAAAAGGCCTATTATTTGAGGTATTGTTTGTTACGCTAGCTTTACTTTTCGTAGAATTATTAGCTTTTTTTGAAAAAGTCAAATTTTGGACGAGAGTATATAAGGAGAAATTCATGATTTTTTCGAAATACGTTTTATGGTAAAATATAATAAAACTAAGCGAAAGAATTATTTTTGGTTTATAAACTATGTGCTTAAATGGTTGCTATCTCGAGTTATAGGCCATTGAAGTTGCGTTTTTGTACGCTTTTAATGGAAATAAATTTATAAATAATGTATGAGCTGAGTTGGGATTTTTGCTAGTTTTGTTTTTCTCCTTTATATATCTGTTTTGAAATATTACTCTTTGAGATTGCTTTAAAATTGCAAGAGTTATCAACTGAAAAGTAGATTTTGTGGTAATTTTTTCCGCATTTTAAGATACAGCCGGCATAAAACGGAGTTTAATAATTTAGGTCCCATAATTTAAGCTCGATATGTAATAAATCTATCCTTTGAAGTAGTTTTTTGGTACAGTCTTTAGGTCAACGTTGTAAACAGTGCAGTGGAATTACATACTAAAAGCTTGATAATCATAAAATAACTTAATTTACAAGTATCACTCACAGAGTTCATGCCACTTGAAATATTAAAGTGCAGCAATAATATAGAGATACTCAAAGTGAACACAATAACAAACGCATGCGAAAATACAAAATACTTTTGAACCAATACATGTCGTGTGAACGATAGCACCCTTGATCACAGTGCAATCGATTACACAAATGACATATATGCGAAAATACAAAATACTTTTGAACCAATACATGTCGTGTGAACGATAGCACCCTTGATCACAGTGCAATCGATTACACAAATGACATATATACCAAGAAGTATTTTACCTAATTCAATAAATAAAATATCAAAGATATTAGGTTTAATCAACTATTCCCCTGTGTCATAGTTACACTACCAATGAATAAAATTTCAAGCACACTTTAGAATTCACACCTTAAAATCAAGGTTACCTAAATAGATATAGCCAATAGCTCCCAAATGGCCCACATTGTCGTACTTGACATATAACCCATTATGGTCGATGCTTTGCATGATTTATCCTTTCAATATAATATTAGTAACAACAACTCAAAATTAGAAGATTACTCCATTCAAGTCTGATGGTATACAAGTTCTCTAAATCACTATAAATACCCTCATACTTTTTCAATTATATTTAATCTTCAGAAATCTTTTGTAATAAAACTTTAGCTGATTATAATTGTATTTCTACCGCTTTTATTTTTATATTTTTTTTATTTTAGTAAACAACTTTGTTATTTACTGCAAATAGTACTGTAACGCACGCACTATACTCTCTTGTATGCTCTCAGAGCACATGGATGAGTTCATATGAGAGCATCTCAGACGTTGACTGAAAATTTAATCAATGTAAAAAGTTAGAAAACAGTATTTTAAAATACAAATTTCTTTTGTTTGGTTAATAATTTCAAGCCTTTTTAGTGTGATGTATTATTATGTTTGTTAAATATTTCGAAAGATATGCGTTTTCAAATTTTCCAAAATTTTGAAGCTTCAAATTTAATGTAATGATTCACATTACATACATGACAGCATATAAAATTGCATGAATTAGTTTCAGTTGGAAAAAGATACATATAAAATACTTGGACGTCAAAACAGATATATAGAACTTTAGTAAAAATATCTGTTCTCAAACATCCCGTTCACATCCCCATTTCCTATTCTCTTTTACTTAAATAAATTATAATAAATCACTACCACAATTATTATAAATACTTACTTGACTCCATATTATTTACATTTAATATATAGTAAGTATAGACCATATAATAATTGTAACAGTAAGAGTAGCACCAAACACTACCTCCTAGTACATCGTTCTTACCAACTACTACTACTCCGTTGGCTTCCAGATAATTGTACTTCTTACATTTAATGTGGTCACAACCCACAAGCGCATCAATGTTATTTAAAAAAAGCTTTTATTTGTACTTTACTTAAATTCGATGTTCAAATGTTTCGCTAATACACTACTACAATAACTTTTCGATAAATATACAGTACCTGCAAATTGAACCGAAAACTGAATATAAAAAGTTATTTATATTATAGCTAAAGTAGAAATTTTATCAGTTTTTCATGCCATGAAGTAAGCGTATTTTCTCTTTTACAATAGTTTATAGACTTCACATTGCCTGCTGATTTTACATAAAGGAATGAATTTTAGATCTTTTATACAGTAGTAATCTATTGAAAGTTATTTTTTTGTTCGTTTCTAGTGTGGTTTATATAATATATGCTTTTGAATTTCTAACTGTAAGTTATATATCTTAAAACTAACACTTTCAGTAATTAATTATAGTTTGAAACGTTACTACGTTTTTTTTTTATTATTATTATTTGCGAACAAATGGACATTGCTAGTATTTTATGAAAGTTAGTTCAATTAAACTACTTATACGCTAAATGAATTGATGTACTACTATAACAACACGACAGTTCAATATTAAATATTATAAAAGAGCGTTTATCTTTATAATTTTATGGAATAAAACCATAGTATTTGGAGTGCTATTTTTCCCAGTTTTAATATTTTTGAGCACATTTTGGGATACTTTTTCCTGAAAAATATACGCTCATTTAAGCCATTTTTAGCATACTGTATAAAACAAGAATAACCAGTTACTTTTAATTTGCTTGATATATGTATATATATATATATATATACCACTTTAAGAGGTTAAAAACTCCTCAACATCAAACGGTGTCAAGTTATATGCAAAGCATTTATCTTAATTTGAAGTCTAGCTAGTGATGAGATAATATACGTTTAGTAATGCCACCAATGAAAACATTAGTTGGAAAAAGTATTATCACCTAAATTAACTTAATTTTAAGGAAGAAATACCAAGTTGCGTTTAGTACGTATATATAAAGAAAGTGAAATTTAGGAAAGGAGTATGAGCTACATGCTCTAAAATACCGAATCAAAACTAAAACGACACGAACTAGCCGAATACTGACATGTTTACGTGGTAATGACAGTTTTCAAATGTAGTCAAAATCATTCATGTTATGACAATACGTAACCTTGTTTAATTGTCGTTACTATTATATCATCCAAGATGTTCTATCTTTTATGGTTTACATTCCCAATGTTCAAATTATAATTCTTTGATGTTATTGGTATACAATATTTGGGTTACTATTTCATATTTAAACACAGAAATAATGAACTTACATGGCATAAGAGCTTTTTATGTACATGATGATTACTCAGGCCGCAGCGTATACTTGTATTTGTACCGAGCCATTGATTTCTAAACGTATTTTCAATAAAAAAAAAAAGTCTCAGAAAAAAGTATGTAGGGTCAGTATATTGAAATCCACAAATCGAGAATTGTTCGTTGTACGATTGTATCTATTTACGATTGTGGAGAAGTTTGAAATAACACAGGTATATCAACCAGCAAGAATAAAGAGAAGTATCAACGTAACATAGATGTTTAAATGACGCCATATTGTTATTGCGTTATCTATACGAATCTGATTATTCATCTTTGAGCACTAAGTAGTAAATAATTGTTTGATTTAGAATTCATCTTTTTTATTTCTATTTTTTTAAAAAAAAACATGACATCTCTACTGCCGTGAAATGCACCGTACATATGAATAAATCTGATATGATATATATATGTTGTTTATATATATATTTAAATTTTTATTTTACATCCTTTTAAACACATTTTTAGTCATAAGCTTCTCACAATGACTTGATGGTGTAACCTTGTAACTGGATTTATATTTACTGTATAAATGAGTTTTTATAAGAAATAATTAAAACAATGATCAGTAGATAAGATCATTTATATAGATACATGATCTACAAAAATTGATTGCCCTGAAACAAATGCGCGCAAATTAAATGTATGATAAGTTGGGCAGAAAAATGTTAAAATATACTACATCAGCTGTGAATGGGTAAGGATTGCATCATTTGTATACCGGAAAACACAATCGGTTATTATCAATACTATACGATTGAAAGTATATAAGAACCTCGCCCCTTTTTCAGGAATCATGTTCTACTTTTTTTCTTTCTCTTCTTTATTTAAATTTTGGAAAATTTTCGAATTTGAATTCTACTACTAAAAAAAAAAGAAAAGAAAAAAAAAAAAAAAGACACCTTTTTTATATACTAATATCACCATTATTTGAACACTGAACACACGAAATGTTGGATTTGATTCTGTCTGCCGTTCAAGTATGTATCTACATTAATTATTGTAGCACAAAAAGACAAACAAGTTGTACATGAACTAATAAATCATCTTATTAAGGCAATCATGCAAGTTATGGCAATTGTATTTGTGGGTTCCATTTTATACGCTAAAGGTTACATTGACAATGAAAAGCAAAAGGTAATTTAGATTTCTGGTTATTATACAATATGCTGACAGTTGTTTAATAGTGGCTTTCAAAGTTGAATCTATTCTTCTTTACACCCTGTCTACTGTTCTCTAATATTGCATCAGTTATTTCATTTGAAAAATTATTAGCATTTTGGCCAATTCCAGTATTTTATTCCTTATTCACATCCATATCTTGGCTGCTCTGTCAAACAGTAATTCCTATGTTTGGCATTGATAAATATTATAAGCGTTTTATATTGGCTTGTGTCATGTTCTGTAATACCAATTCATTGCCTGTTGCAATCATCTCTAGTTTGGCAGTTTCAGAAGCTGGTAAAACTCTTTATTGGGGCTCAGATGATAATCAAGATATGGTTTCTGCTAGGTAAATCACAATCATACGTTTAATTGTACTTGTTTAAACATATACTAATCCCCTTCCCGTCCCCTTTTATTAATAACTATTAGAGGAATCTCATATACACTTTTCTTTGGACTTTTCTCTAATATATTGAGGTGGTCCTATGGTTATAATTTACTTCAAAGAAGTGCTGAAGATGATGATACAATTGTAGATAATAATTCAAGCGATTATGGATCGGTCAATGATAATAGTAGACGCTCTTCTTCAGCAACAGTGTCTGATCAACGTAAAGATTTAGAAATTAATAGAACAGATTCTTCTATGCACAAGAAATCTGATGAGACGACTAACTTATTAGATCAAAAGCAAGAATCTAAAGAAAGAACATTTACTTGTCGATCAATTAAATTCCTCAAATCCATCGATAAATACATGTCGCCCCCACTTTATGCTGCTTTATTAGCCCTTTTCGTTGGTTTATGTCCTCCCATTAAGCGTCTCATGTACAATCCGGAATCATTTTTCTATGCTTCGCTTACAAAAGCAATTGAATCTTGTGGAAAAGCATCTGTTCCTATAGTTTTGGTTTGTCTTGGTGCTCAATTGAAAAGTATTAGAGAAACACAGCATGCGAGCTCTCCTAAACACCGCCAACCAGTGTCATTATCTATATTTATCCGCATGGTGTTGACACCCCTTTGTGTGCTTCCACTTGTATACGCCTTCGCAAAATATGGCTCTAAATGGTCAGAATTAGCCAATGATCCCATGTTTATTGTCAGTATGATTGTTGTAGGATGTACTCCTACAGCTATTAACTTAGCCCAAATCACTCAAGTTAGTGGCATGTTTGAAGAAGAGATGCTAAATGTATTATTTTGGAGTTACGGTGTAATTTGTATACCGGTCTGTACATTTGTTGTCTTTTTGGCACTTTATATGGTCAGTAGCATGAATTAAGCTCTTTTTTCTCCTTTTTTTTTTATATGTGTACATATTCATATTATAATTGCATAATTTAACCCAAACAGTTTTCATATAATATATCCCTCCTTACCCTTTTTTTTTTTTTATAAACTACAATAGTTCAATAAAGTATACCATCATATTTTGCATTTTGAAATGCTCCAAGTAACCCTTACATTTATATATTTTATACACTTTATTGATTAATGTTAAAGTAACTGGGTATCCAAAATGATTCTCGTTCGCCAAATTTATCCAACCAAGCAATTCCATCTTGTAACAAATGTTGCTACATGAGATATATTGTTTTTTAAATAAATGTTTTATCATTATATATATATATTTATTTATATATATACTTACTGTAGCAGTTTTGATTCTTTCAAGGTTCCAGCCCAACTCCTTCTTTATCATTTCATAATCAACATATCCCGTTTTCTGTAAATTTTTAGTATGATTTTATCTATGCATAATAATATCATTACATCTTAAAAAAAAAAAAAAAAGATTACCTGGGCTAATAATAACAAAGCAGATTGATCCTTATCTAATTCTTTAGGAACTGATCTAACAAGCTTTCTATCTCCAATAGAAAGAACTTCATATCCACCACTTAAAGGCTTTAATGTTTTAATAGCCCTAATAATATCATCTTCAGAAATTTGCTGTTGTTGTTGTTGTTTATTAGAGCCTCTCATCACTTGAACTCGTCGCATAATTTCACTTAATTCAGTTAATCCGCCATCATTAATTCTACTCACAATACACGCTTCGATAATTTGAATACCCAATTCGTAATAAAAATCGCCCACTCCTAATAAATCTGCCCAAAAACCCTTGTTTGCTATCATTTTTAAATGGTTAGTTTTCTAAATATATATAACTGTTTGTGATTTGTACTTTACAGGCAAGAGGATCAACACCAATATTTGTACACATACGTTGAAAATGAGCACGAAAGGTTGCATCTTTTCGAATATCTTTACGGTGCTTTTGAGCAAATTCCTGAAGATTTGTTTTGAAAACATCCATTTGACTTTGCAACTATACAATTTTCATGTTACAATCAAGCCTTGTTTGTCATTCTTATCTTTAATTACCTGTTCCAGCTCCTTTGCTGCAATAGAATCACCTATCTGTTGATACTCTTTCTATTTAAAGCGTTCAATACTACATTCAAAAATTTCTTTGACCTATATACCTCAGTTCGTTTTCTATAAGTTACACTTGCAACTCCCACAGGTCTTCTTCTCATGTTATTATATAATTATATGCAATAAGGAAAAAGATACTCAAGTGCAATAATCGTTTTATGAGCCACCACTACAGGAAGAATATCAACACCGATCAACCCTAATAGAAAATGTTTTTCTGCATTTGGCAATGAACCAGATTTTGAGATTCAAAGAGTTTTGCAGGCTGGAAAAAAACTAAAATAATATAATATGTATAATAAATAATGATTATCAAATGCCGCTATTCTTTGTCCATTTTTTTTTATTTCTATGTTTCTTGTAAGAGATTATGATAATTGATTAATATAAATGCATGTCTAATTTTCAATATTCACTGCTATAACGATCATAAGGATAGTGCATAAATAGCTATTCCACATAAAAATTCAGTATTAGAAAAAAGATAGAAAGTTTACTATTAAGAGAGCAAACTGCTATCACTACTATTTGTTGAATCGGCTGATATATTTGCTCGACTAGCAAAAACCAAGATCCATTTCATATTGGTTAACATGTATTTTAAAGCTTTAGTCCACAGTTCATCTTGATTAAATTGTATACGAATCGACAAATCACCAATCTTATCCTTATTGATTCTGTATGGTAGTCTTAGGCTTTTATCTCTATCTTCAGCAAAATCAGTCAATTGCTTCAAACAGTTTAATACAGCCACCATAGCATGATCAAAACGTCTATTTAAAAAGAACATTTTATTGATGCCAAAATCCCCTGAACCGTATCTAAATGAAATTGATAAGCAATTTATCATCTGATACTATACAAAAACTTACAATTCATATGATACGACACTATCACCATCAATTTTTTCGATTCTAGAAAAGGATCCCATAGGTACTAAACGATACATTTTGAATTGAAATTTGAGTTTACTTGCTACAGTATATAACAACAACAACGTTTGCCCCCAAGCAGCATTTATTTCACTCCATTCAACTTGATGTGAGCTCAATCTACCCAATCTAAATCCATTGATTGTGCCAAAAGGACCATCATGCGAAATGCAAAATGCATCATTGTACACTACTGTTTTTTGCAATCGTTCGTATTGCTTTACATCATGATCGTATTTTAGATTGATAGAATCTCTTTCGTTTTGAAAGTGTTGTAAACTGATTTGGTATTCGTTTGATTTCTGCCAAAATTCTTCTTCTTGAGTATCTAATTCTTTCATTTCGCCATTTAATGCTTCTAATTCTTTATCCAATGCTTCCTCTTCTTGTTGTAATTTTAATAACTCTTCAGCTGCTTCTTTTTCTGCTAATTTCAACTAGAAAAAAAATTAAGTAAAGATGGCCAATTAATTCAAATTTATACATACATCCTCTACTTGTTTTGCAAGTTCTTCCTCTTCTTCTTTGGTTACTCGACTATCTTTTACTTTCTTTAAAAATTCAATATAACAATCTCGTTCAGTTGATACATCATTCATTTGTTCTCTCAATAATTCAATAAACAAATCCACACATTCCTGACACATAGGATGATCGACACTTGATTTTGAAGACATGATTTCAAATAATCTGTTAGCTACCTTGAGTCTTTCCGACCAGCCGCTTGGAGGCGTTTCCACTGTATTGGCTGATGTAATGATTGGATTTGTAGCTTGTAGAGTAGCCATATCTGAATTAAATGTACGGCTATTTTTATTAGTAGATAATTTAAAAGTTTTGCTTGTGCTGGGAATAGTAGGTGGGGTATTTGCGTTAGTTTCTGGATGAGTCAAGACGACAAAAGATTCTGAAGGTGCTGGATAGCTATCTCGTTTTTTATTGTTGTCATAACCTGAGCGACTAGGAGATAATGATGATGGTTTAATGCCAACTAATCGAGTATTTAATGGTTGAGGTTGTGATTTAATATTTTGTGATAAACGACGTTTTTGAGCTTCTATTTCATATTGTTCTTCGGACGCCAAAGGACCTTTTTTTTTCGTTTTTTAGAGAATTATTTAAACATAATGTTTACAATTAAAATTACCTATCAGCATGTCCACTGAAGCTTGATCTAGATTTGCTAATGAATCGTCAACTCGTAAAGTTTGCTTGCAACGTAAACACCTGAAAGCCATTATATTAAAAAAAAAAAAAAAAAAAAAAAAAAAAAAGTTCAAAAGAAAAATGAAAAATGATGAACCAAATTTGAGCAAATGACGACTCTTCAATATATGGCATAAACGAAAGTTTGTTTGTGCCTATTGTGGAGTGCAATACACTTTTTCTCAATTCAATCGGCACACTCTAAAAAAAAATAGTGACAAGGAGTTTTTTTAGTTTTGGCACACTAATTACTTTCAGATTAGCACAATGAAATTTTATTGAAGGCACAATTTTCTGGCCTAATGTGTGTACGTGAGTGATAACTTTTTCTTTATATACAATGATGAATGTTGTTAAGGAATATAGTTTTTTTTTTTCCTTTTTCTTTAAAAAAACAAAAAAAAACAAATGGGGTATGAATATGGAGGGAGGGACGGAGAGTTAGATATAAACGAGTAAATGTTTGTTCTGGTGACCAAATTATTCTTCTATAGAATCACTACTTCTTTTTCTTTTTCTCTTACATCCTTCACTAATAAAACTAGGAAAAATTGTCTTGCACTGATCAAGATCAACGTCGATATCCACTGGCTTTTGTTTGACGAGCTTGTTGGTGTCCTCCATCATTACTCTGGACTTGTAAACAGCTATTAATATTGGCAACAATGCATTACAAATATCATCTGCTTCTTCTGGTAAATCAAGAGTTCTTTTATGGTTGATACGACAGACATAACCGGCAGGTGAGTCACATAATACGATTGTAAACTTTGTATCTATAAGTACAAGATAAAAAATATTAGTAACAAAAAGCGTAGAGTATGTCTATGATTTTACTTACCAAAAAGTAAAAAGCCAACAAGGGCTAATTCACGCAAGGAATCAGGAGATTTCTGATATAATGAATAAATCATATCTTTTAACACTTTTACCATTTTAGAACCATCAAGGAGCTCTTTTGTTTGATCCTCTCTTCTACCACATTCACAACATCCGTATTCGAAAAGTTGCCGATAAAAAATTAAATCCAGTTTTCTACCCATTGATTTTCGTTCCATCCTTTCAATGCCGGCCAAAGTTCTATTCGTATTTATACTAGCTGATGATGATCTGCTTGATTTTTCAGCTCTTAATTATTCAAAACAAAAAAAAAATAAGTATATAATCATAAATAAAATTAGGCTAGAAGCACATCCTGTACCCACCCTCTACACATGATCTTGGAATCATCAAAAACCGTATCGATAAACCTCCATACACGTCTCATCATGTCTCCTTCTAGCTGATCGGTAAGAGGTAAATAACCCCATTTGAATAGCGTGAAATAATCCAGAAGGGTATTTCTTACCCACTCACGGGCAGGGCATGTTTGTTCTTCGTCCAACTTCTTTTTTAAGGAGGCAGCATCGTTTGATTCTTTGAGTGAATCTAGGTATGTTTGTAATAGTACAGGTAAATCGCGAAACTGTTTATTATCGTAGTTTTTTATTTCAAAAAGCTCTTCTTCCGTAAAGTACTTCTTCCATATTTTCTCGCTTGTATCTAAAACTAAAGAATGTACGG
Organism: Mucor plumbeus; assembly: GCA_016758945.1. Taxonomy (NCBI): domain Eukaryota; kingdom Fungi; phylum Mucoromycota; class Mucoromycetes; order Mucorales; family Mucoraceae; genus Mucor; species Mucor plumbeus. The sequence continues at coordinate 13,260 of JAEPRC010000534.1, forward strand.
GACTAATACAAAGTTAATATCGCCTTATTGACTTCAGCGAACTTTAAAGATCCTTACTGTTCGTAGTTGCATTCAACTGCAAACTCCTTCATCTTCTCTTCTACTATAGTTCCTGAAGATAATCTCCAGCATTTATCTAACTCCAAGTCCTCAAACATTTGTGCGATTTTGATTTTATCAGTTTCAGACAGCTTTATTTGCTTGTTGCCGGTATTGGTTGTACTGGTTGTACTGGTTGTACTGGTTGTACTGGTTGTACTGGTAGTTTCTGTGAACGAATCAGCGTATTCTTTTGTAACTGATGGTGTATGCTGAGTTTCGCTAATACGATTATAAAAATCCATGCTTGGATCAATAGGTGGAGGAACGATCCCCAATCGTTTATCATGAATGAGAAATGCAATCTTTTCCCAGTTTGGGCGGCTGTTGTTCTGAAAAGAAGTGTCAGTAAATTTGTATGCAAAATAATATAATCACTAATCATACATATTTGATATTCATTGACCTGAGAACACGACTGATATGAGTACACCAAATATTCTTATACTTAAACAAGGACGTTCTTCCGTTATAACTTTCTACGATATCCTCTGTCAATTGATTTGAAATTGCGTTGATTGTAAGAGATATTCCTGCCCCTCCCAAAGAAAGAATAGCATATTCGATCTCTACTTACACAATTAAAAACTGCATCTATACTTATTTATGAAAGTAAATACGTACTTTGTGTGTACCATTTTTCGGCTAATTCACTTTCATTAGAAGTTTCAGTCGCGCCTGGTGCTAGTGGAGTTGCCATTGTGCAAAAGGTTTTTATCCATTTTCTTACCAACAAATTTAAAAAGCGAACTTTAGCAACAAGTCGCAAGTCATGCCATTGAAACAGTTTTTAATCCTTTTCACACGTTTATCAGTTTTTTTTTTATTAATTCAATGTTAATTCATTGTTAATCGTGTAAAACGCCCAGGCGGCTGTCCCTCTTGAATCGTATCGTAATCACAATGTTTTGACTTCTTGTCATTTCATTGTTAATCGTATAAAACGCCCAGGCGGTACTCCCTCCTGAATCGTAACGTAACCACAATGCTTTAACTTGTCATTTCATTGTTAATCGTGTAAAACGCCCAGGCGGCTGTCCCTCTTGAATCGTATCGTAACCACAATGTTTTGACTTCTTGTCATTTCATTGTTAATCGTATAAAACGCCCAGGCGGTACTCCCTCTTGAATCGTAACGTAACCACAATGCTTTGACTTTTTTTTTTTTTGAAAGTAGAATCACCTCCACCTTCACGTGGTTGCTTTCGTCAGTAGAAACTTTATTGTTTTGAAGCTAAGAGAGGTGTGCTAACTTCATACAACAATATGGAGTATACTTATTGCAAAATTGATATACGTTTAGAAATTTGTTTTTGTAATCAATATTAGTTGATGAGTTTGACTATATATTTGTAATATTAATGATGATAAGATTAGTTTTTTGTTTTGTGATATTTGTATGCCTTTTATTGATAGGCACTGCCATTTATTTTCTTTTTTTAAAAATAAAATAAAAACAATATTCATCATAATATAATATTCGTGCCACTTTCCAATAAATTGAATGGCAACTAGAAGTTTTGAATGAGCTAAAAAATTGTAAATTTATGATAAATGAATGTGTTTTGTCCTTCAAAAAAGCCTATTTCTATTCCACTGAAAGAAGTTTATTTGAAAAGGTTCAAGAGAGATATGAATAGGTAGTTAGATGGTCAAATACTACCTTGGGTTTCGAAAGTAACTGTGTCTTTCTTGATGAATCAGCATTTCGTATCAACTTGAAAAGGACTATGGCGTGGTCCAAAAAGGGAGAGAGGGCTATTGTTGAGACACCTAAAGCAAGAGCACAAACAACAACGATCTTAGGCACCATATCACCGTTTGGATGGGAATCATCAATGCTAAAGTAAGAGGGCCATACGAGTATTCTAAAAAAAAAAAAAAAAAAAAAAAAAAAAAAAAAAAAAAATTACCTGGTACTTCTAAAGCAGTTAAAACAACAGGTATGGTCATTGGCCATTATTTCAATTTCATATCGAATACTCTCAATATTATGGATCAGCATGAAAAGTTCAGGAACTATTATCTTATTATGGATAATGTTCCAATTCATATTCATGAAGATATCGCCAGATATGTCGTGAATCGAGGATACCGGTGTGTATATCTTCCTTCGTATTCACCTGAATTGAATCCAATCGAGCAGTTTTGGTCTGTTGTCAAGAGCAAACTTAAGAGGGAAAAACTTTTGCAGAAGAAAACTCTCACTTCCAGAATTTCGGGCGCATGTAATAGCGTTCTTTATGGTGCTTTACAAGATTCTTGTCGTTATTCTGCGCCAAAGTGGAAAGTGTGTCTCGATAAGAAGTCATTACAATGAATGGCACACATTAGCTCAGAAAATTGTGCCATCAATAAAATTTCATTATGCCAATCTGAAAGTAAATTAGTGTGCCATCCTGAATTTTATTTGTGTGCCAAAACTAAAAAAAATTCCTTGCCACTATTTTTTTAGAGTGTGCTGATTGAATTGAGAAAGAGCGTATATGCCCGCTTCTGTGGCTATAAGTTAGTTTGGTAGGTATTACTTCAATTAATGTGCAATTAATTGCATCAAATTGTACAGATTTGAACTATATTGCGTCTACTATCGCTCTTTATTATCAAATGCAGCTATTATAAGACATACTCAACCATTGGTATATAATCTTTATTATTTTTTTCTTGCCCAAGCAGCATAATTTACCACAAATCATTTTTCGGCTCGCGCTGGCGGGGTAGGTACTAATAGAATGCTTATTTAACTGTCCAGATAATGTAAAAATATGGATAGTTAAAAAAACCAAGTATAATAGTTTATACCGCTCACTGTTAGCATACAAAAGTAAAAACATAAAATCATAGCTCAGATGCTACAGTTAAACGCAATTTTATTTTTTTGTATTTATTATGATCCAGTATTTTGAAAAAAAAACTCTTTAAACATCTGATTTCATTTTGTCCCTATCTAAATTCAAATTTAGTTGTACTATATTTAAGCAAAAACTAAAATACAGGGACTAGTTTTTGATGGAATCTGTTTGTTTCAACATAGTATTAAACATATTTGAGCATTAAATTATTTTTTTAAATTTTATATTTTGCGCATTTTTTTAATATTTTAACCAGATTTCTAAAACATTGAGAGTATTAACCATCACATTTTTTGTACTCAAGTTATAGTGCAAATTTGAATCTGTCTATAGCAATTTAGCTTTTTAAAATATTTCAACTTTTGATGGAAAAAATATAAAAAAGGTGTAAAAAATTTGTTGGTCGATTCATCCAACGATTTTTATGAATACCTGCAAGAGGTCCTTTTTTCTTTGGATTCCAAACCCCCCCAAAAAAAAATAGGTTTTCTCTAAGAGAAATGTAGCTACAGTTGCATGCAATATCTCATTCAGTAAATAATTGCACTAATCATTATAAAAAGGTTTAATTTGAGAAAATTGTTTGATATGCAAGAAAAAAATTCAAAAAATCGTCCAAATTTTAAGAGAAACATCTGTTGAAACTTTTACCATTCGTCGTAGAATTTAACTTTGTATTTAAAAGTATTAGTAAACCACCTCAATTTACTATGTATTTTGTTGCAGATTTTAAGATCTAACTTTTTGATCGATTTTACGCAAATTTGCCACCAATATTGTATATTTCAAGCCTTAGTGAAAGCTTTTCATTTTTTCATTTTTTCATTGTTTTTTTGTTGTAAGACAAAAGATGTGTTAATATACCTTGTTTATATGGATCGTATGCACACATAAAAAGTAATTTCCTGCTAGACCGATGTTGGCATAGTTTATGAATTCGTAACTATACACATTTTTGCATTTGCCTTTTATAGGGATATCTTGTGTGAACAGCTAACTAACCCCATAATATACTAATATATACGTAGTATCAAAAGCCCTATAGAACGTGTTCTTGATAGTATTTTTTTGTTTTTGTATTAGGTACAAAAAGTTGACCAATTGTGCCAAAAACAAACTTTACACGTTTTTGACTTATAGATTATTTTGTAAATTTGAAACTTTCACTGTCAGTTTTAATAAATAGCTTGAAATTTTAGAGAAGCACATACTAAAGCATTTTCTTGAACCATAAATGCATGCATATTTAGGATATTCATTGCTTTTAATATGTATGTATAGTATTTTAATGAATTCTAAATGTAATGATATATTATTATTTACAACGTAGTATCTTCCTGATCATAGTTATCATTGATTAATCTATATACGTAAGTAGGTGGTGCTGATCCTCTATATTAGGGAAAACAAACATTAGTATAAAATTAAAAGTATTTCCTATCTTATTGTCCAACTTACAAGTTATGAATAAACAAACTAACCAATCTAGGCTCCACATAATCATAATAAGGATTTGAAACAGTAACCTTATCTGTAATTGATCCTTCTTGATAATGAAGAACATTATGAGGGCTTACAGAAACATTGAATGTATCAGAATCATAGGCAAAAAGTGGAGACAACTTGTAAAGAGCTGTACAAACTAATACAGGTGTTGAATGGTGTTTAGCTGCTGCTGCTAATAAATGAGACCCAGTAACAGCAACTAAACCACCATTAGCCAAGACAGCATGTGATCCAAGAACGACTTTGTTCACTCTGGGCATAGCAGCAAAGATGGCAGAATCAGAAATAACAGTTGTATCGATACCAGCAGCTGATAACGTGCGAGCCATTTGGTGTCCTTGATATGTGGGTGAAGTTTCTGCAACGAGAACTTGAAATTTACGTTTATGTGCTGCTCTAATTAAGAATTCCTCGACAGTACGGGATTTACCAATTGTCATAATAACTTCGTTGGCATGGATAAAATCAGTTGCTTGATCAGCAATACCTTTATAAACACTTTCTAAATCAGCAATAACTTCATCATTAATTTCTTGAATAATCAAAGGTTTGAGATTGTAAGTATTCTTCTTTACTTGTTGAGAAGATTCATTATTGTGAGGATGATGACGATGATGGTGCTTGGTGTTGGGTCCATCAGATAATAAATTAAACATAGAAGATTGAGATAAAAATGGAAATTCGTTTACTTGAATATTGATATTGGCTTTACTTTGACGAGGCTCCTCTTCTTGTGAAAAATCACTATCTTCTTCATTGTAATCTTCATCATCTTCCTCTTCATCTTGGTTGCTAGCATCATTTTCTGCCATATCTTCTTTATTTATATGATCCAATTCACCATGAGCAACTTCACGAATGATTTTTAATACACGACGCACAATATTACCAACTGCCAACTCTATTTTGATTTAAGAAATTAAAACAAATCTTCTTTTTTATCGTAGCATTTCAACTTTACCTTTTGGTTGGGCAGCAACTAGACGACTACCCAAATCAGAAATAAATTCAATTAATAAATCAACATTGTACCAGCGAGTAGTAGAAACAGCTTGTCGAAGAATCATTGCTGTTTCTTTAGCCACTTCATATGAGCCAATGATTTGTCTGATGTAAAATATTTGATTAAAATACAAATATTTCATTGAAAATTATCAGCTATTACCTGGTTTTCAACCTTAAAATAAAGCTATTGATTTGAGCTTCGAGTGCTTTAGTAAGTGCCATGATGAATACTAAATAGAAAAAAGATTTTTTTTTTTTTTCACAAAAAGGACTATATTTGACAGATGGGGTGTGTAAATCAACTGAATCCCGGTGACTGTTTTACCATTTAAGCTGTAATCAAACAGGTCCTCCAAAATTTTCTCTTCATACTCTTTTTAGAATTAAATTATTATACATAATGGAAGGATATCAAGGCGCACCTATTCGTCAACCTGTCGCTATGACTTATCTCTGTGCTGGTAAACTTATAAATACCAATAGTATTAAATTGAATTGGATTTTGAATCATATTTTTTAGATTGCGGTGCCGAAAATCAACTTAAACCTAGAGAACCCATTCGTTGTCAAGATTGTGGCCACAGAATCATGTACAAGAAGAGAACAAAGAGAAGTAAGTCAAGTCAGCATTATAGAAATCAATTATTTAACTTGTAATTTAATAGTGGTTCAATTTGAAGCTCGCTAAATGCTCCTGTAATCTCAATTTTATCTGTACTACTATATCACCAATAAATAATCAATTTTAATGAAAAAAAAAACGCAATATTCTAGTATTTTAAAATTTTCATCAAAAAGTTCATTTATTTTTCTACATGTTTGAATTTTTTTTAATATAATTTAGACGGGTTTTCATTCGTAAAAATCTTTTAAAGCATCCAAATGTCGATAATTTTATGTAAAATCAATAAATTACTGTATCATTTAAGAGCGGGATTTTAAATACTGTACACCACCCTTCTTCCTCGTTTACCTCTATCAAATGTCAATTTGTAGAACATGGCAGAAAAGACGAATCAAATATATGACTTAATATAATTAATCTTGATCCTATTGAGCTAACGCTTTATTAGTAGATTATAGCGTGTTAAATTAAAATAACTGCATACCATTATCAATTGAGAATCAAATCAAAATTAAAAATCAAAATCAAAAAAGTACAATTTGTATGATAAGAATATCTTACAGCATTATCTCTAAACAGAATACAAATTGTAATTATTCATTGGCATATGATACGGAATGAAGGACCTACCACCACCTTAAAAAAGATGCTTATTGTGGTTTTTTATTGGTGAATCCACAAGTAACTGTAGTGTAACGTTATGTACTCAAAGCTGGAAGAATGCGGAATTATTTTTAGGCGTATTACATTTGTAAGGTAAATGAAAGAGAAAATGAGAAAAAGCTTATTATAAATCGATACCAAGTAATCTATATTCTGTGTATTGACTTACATGCGCTGTTTATAATACTTTTCTGTCAATTAAATCTAGAATATTCATGTAATTATAGATGTCGCTATGGTCAAAAGAGATGGTAGCAGGAAATTAATAATCATCATAATGATTATGATTTTTTGCATACAGATAAGAAATAAAATATAACTATGATGTAGTGGGCCATTCTTTTACTCAATCCCCCAATAAATGTACAATGCTCTCAACATTATTCTATGTTTGCACAAAAGATGTCATTATTATTATGGTATGATTTCAAAGGTAATTTCAAGGGAATTGCCACAAAAAAATTATTAGGGCAAGCAGAGCTGAAAACTTGCCGAATATGAGTCGCATGATATAGATTTTTTATATTAAAAGAGATAGTAAATCTCGAATTGTGCAGTTGAAATTTCGGTAAGGAAACGAATTAAATGTACTGATTAGGAAGTATTTCTAATGGTGGCATTTATATTTATATTTGGAATTGACAGTGATGAAATGTGTTACAACATGTGAAATAAAAAGCATATGAAAACTGATAATTTGTATCGCTACATAGAGATCAAGAAATCAATTATCATTCCATTTTTCATATAAAAAGGCACGAAATTCTGCAATTTATTTTCTCAACTTATCAATCAATTAAATCAATCAAATCAATCAAATACAAATTAAAATGAAGTTCTCTACTACTCTTATCGCTACTGTTGCTTTCTTGGCTTCTGCTGTTATGACTCTTCCCACCAACAGCACTGTTTCCGACAATGGTATGGGTGGCACTGCTGCTACTGCTAGTATCACTATTGATAACCCAAACAATGCTTCTAAAAGTGCTTCTACCAAGCTCAACACTGGAATTATGGCTGTCACTTTGACCTCTGCCGTTACTGCCGCTTATGCTATGATCTAAAACCTTTATATATGATCATTTATATTAATCTATTAGACTTTTTCATTATTACTCATTATATAGATCTTTACCTTGTATGATCTTACACATTTTCATTTACTCTTTATATTCTTATTTAATATTTTAATAAATAAATCATATACTTGCTATTAATTTTTAAGTGGTTTATTCCTATTTTTATGTTTTTCAATTTTTATCATTGAGTCTTTTGAAGAGTTTTCAAGTATTAAAAATCAGAGAAAATAATTATTCTTTTTTGAAAAAAATTCTATCCAAAAAGCTACTCCTATATGTCTTTTTTTTTTTTTTTTTTTTTTTGTTGCTTATATGTAGAAAATAAATCGCTCTTATAAAAAAATCAAATATGAGTATTTTTAATTTTATTTTTTTGGAAATGACCGTTATGGAAAGCTAATATTTAACATACAAAGCTAATTTCTTGTATAAATATTTAACATATTAGCAATTATACAAAAATATTTAGTGAAGCAGCTAACATTTAATATGATGTATGCCATTATTTGTCAAAAATTCTATCTTATTGCATATTTTTCATGCAATTGATAGCTATGATATTTCTATTATTTTATTCATTTTATAAAACAAAATTGGTATCAAGTAAGTCTTGAAATAGCTACCTGTTATTTTTTGGCATATATATGTGCTGATTTAGAGAATATTGATGTAGAATAACATAATTCTTCCAAAAATTGAATTTCACTCATAGTTTATACATTATTATTGATTAAATGCCCATGTAAAAAAGATCCACATTTTCAATCCCCTATTTCTTTTTGAGAATATTACTGGAATGCTCATTTGGTTAATTAAGAAGAGAAATACAATCAATACCCCCCCCATTAAAGGATATTATAAAAATTGAGATACATGCTATTTCCTAGTTTGTTGAAGATACAAACCATTTAAAACACATATAAAGTTTATTCATTTCAAGTTTAAAAGACTATCAAATACGAAAAGAAAGGCCTAGATTTTGACTGTGGTTTTTTTTTTTTATAGTTCTAATTTATTAATGCAATCTTATTTCCCTGGTAACCAAAGTTACAGGAACTAAAAAGTTTTCATCTTTTTTTTCGAAGGCTCACTAATAAAATAGCCAAAAGACATGCGGTTAAACATATTTTGGATAGCCGAAGATTAGTTCATTACTAACGGGTTTCAACAGCATTACACAAAGGAGGTACAAACAACGTAGACAATTCGTAATCCAACTTGTAATAAAAACGTGCAAAATGTTACACGACCATACGAATAAGACATACGAAAGTTTGTATGATTTTCAGCACAATATCAAAGAAAGTTTTATCTTCTTAATTAAAAAAAAAAAAAAAAAAAAAAAAAAAAAAAAAAAAAAAAAAACTCGACTTAAAACATGATGCTTGAGATGCATGATTATCATAGAATTTTCAGTTTTATTATTAACAAATCAATTAAACAGATTCAACTGTAATGAGGCTCATTCGCATGGTTGTCCTACATCTAAATTCGGAGAGCTAATATTTAAGAGAAGATTTAGACAAGAATTTTTTTTTTTAGATGGCTTTCTTTACTTTTTTATTTTTCAATTAAATATGCCAATGAATAGTAATTCTTCTCCTTCAATGGAGATTAAAACTATCGATGATTATAAATTACAAAATGATCAATATTGGACTATAATAGAAAAGCAAAGAGTAATTATAAAAACAATGCAAAAATCACTTAATCATTTGACAAATGAAAATGAACTTTTGACCAAAAGAAATAAAGAATTAGAGTCATCAATTAATAGTCATTCAGTGATTTCTACATCTAATTCGAATAACTTATCTCAACACCTATTACCAACGGAAGCAACAACAACAACAACAACAATGACAGCAGCAGCAGCAGCATTAGCAACACCCATAGTACCACCTAGATCTCCGTATCGTATAAATCATAATCATGGTACCCATCCATTGGACGCTGGTACTGATATACCAAAAAGACCTCCTGTATTGAAATTGGCAGTGTCGAATCATGCTCAATTTCAAAACCGAGAAATAGATCAACCAATTGGTCAAAAAAAGTCAAAGAGCAAAGTTAACCATAAAAGAAATCATTCACAATCAAACAATAATAGCAATAGCATCAACAACAGCAATAATTTAAATATACCAATCATGTCTAAAAGTAAATCTGAACCATCTACCCCTGCCCATCCTCGAACACCACGTTATGATTCACTTCATAACTTCGAATTAGAAAATGTCACTTCGCCAACTACAACTACCATTTTAAGAAATCTGTCAAACATAAATGTCAAAATTATAGCAAGTATTATAAACACAAACAAAAAAGGTTTTACTATTGGAATATTACAAAAAGAAGATGATAGAGAAATATGGAGAATAGAAAAATCATTATCTGACTTGATTAGCTTGGATACAAATGTAAAATTTTGGTTTTGTTCATTTAATTAAAATTACCATATTTAATCAATTTAAAACCAAATAGCTCAAAGCATCAAATCCAATTTTATCATCATCTTTAAAAAGGTTACCTGATAAATCTTTGTTTTCAACTCATGCTCCAGCAAAAGTAGACGAAAGAAAGGTATAGAATGCTATTTAATTTTTTTTTTTTTTTCTAATTAATGAATAGATCATGGCCCAAGAATACTTGCAACATGCTATTACCTTGAAATCTATAAACACAGACATTATGTGTGAGTTTCTCAGTTCTGATAGAATTCATAATCTTTCCAATGTAAAAATCAAGCTGAAATTTGTTCTATATGAAAATGTTTACTTATACATAAATATAATTAGGGTTTTGGAACTAAAGAAGGTTATTTAACGAAGAAAGGCAAGAACTTTGGAGGCTGGAAATCAAGATATTTTATATTGGATCATAATGGTATTTTAAGATACTTTGAAACTGTAAGTGTAATTCTATGTTATTTCAAAGAACACTTATTAAAAAGATGGCCATGTAGAAAAATGGAAATTTCCTTGGAAATATTAATCTTGTAAATTCACAAATTGCATCTCAACCTCAAAATAAATCTAGCCATGAGAGTCATTTTCGCCATGCATTCTTGATTGTTGAACCTAAATCTAATAGTGGTTCTCATAATAAACACATCTTTTGTGCTGATTCAGATATTGAAAGAGATGATTGGATAAATGCGCTTCGTTTTTACACAAATCAATTGCATATTACTGAGGATATCATCAATTCTTCATTTGCAAGCAATGAAGTTATCGCTGCTGATCATCTTGTAGTTGAACCGTCATCATCAACAGAAAGTAATAGATCTTCTAGAATCAAGAAAAGACCTAGCATCGACTATATTTTAAATTACTTTCAACAAACAAATTCAAATCGTCGCAGATCATCTACTTCAAAGACATCATCACCTACAAATTCGGCTGACTCATCTTCAATTGATACTCTTTCAACTACTAGAGTGATTGAGGAACATTCAGAAGAAAATGCTAAAAAATCAAACCATAAAAGTCATCGTAAAACCTTTTGGACCAAAAAGATGTTTGGAAATCATCTTGATAATCCAACATCACCTCATGGGCTTACTTTTGGTACAAGTGATTACGAAGAAACATGCGGTCCAAATCAGATATTTGGTATTCCTCTTGAAAATGCTGTAACTGTATCTCGTGTCTGTGAACAGTATGATTTGCCTGCAATAGTTCACCGCTGTATTGAGTATTTGGAAGCCAAGGATGCTCTTACTGAAGAAGGCATTTACAGATTAAGTGGAAGCTCAGTAAAGGTCAAGACTTTGAAAAAACGTTTTAATGATGGTAAGCTATTTTTAATTTATTCTCTTGATTTGTGTACTCATGTATATTTGGTTTCAACAGCTGGAGATGTTAAACTCTTGGAAGATGAAGAATTACATGATGTGCATGCTATTTCTGGTCTGTTAAAGATGTGGCTTCGAGAATTACCTGAAAGTATCCTTACAGAAGCCTTGCTTGGAGACTTTTTGAATAGCATCCGTAAGTGTAAGAAATATAAACAACTAGCATACTTTATTAATAGTTTGTAACCATTTAGACCTTGATAAAGAGCAAAGCAAAATTTACGAAGTAGGTAGGCTTATTACCACTCTTCCTATTGCAAATTATACACTTTTACGTTCTCTCTGCGCTCATTTGATTCGTGTAATTGAAAACTCTGAAAAAAACAAAATGACTCTGAAAAATATTAGTATCGTTTTCTCTGCTACTTTGGGCATTCCTTCTAGTATTTTTAACATGCTTCTCAAAGATTTTGATTACATTTTTTGGACTGATAGATGTGAAGATCAACAAGTAACTGAAAGCGCTATAAAAATTTATATGCAGGAAGAAGAAACTATATCAAATCAGCAGCAAGAACAACCCCAAGAATTTGTTAGTCCCCTAATGAAACATTGTCAGAATACCTTTGTTGGTCATGAAAGATCCAGAAGAAACAGTATATATTACAAAGACAATACCCCCAAAGAATTTATCTTGATGGAGAAGCAATTGGATGGTATGTATTCTTTAAAATCAGTAATTACCATAATCTTTTTACAACAAAATGCTTACCCAATTTCATAAAATAGCCGTACTTGACGTCCCTCAATCAGATGATGAAGTTTATTGTAGTGATGGTGAACTTGAAGTTGCTTACTTTGCCTCTAGATATAATGCTAATAGCAAGACACCAAAACATCTTTCCTCTGAAATCGCAAGAATGGCAATTTAGTACTCATTATTTCGTTGATCGACCTAAATTCACCACTGTACATATAAAAATTTAATTTCTATACTTACTCAATACCTTAATTTTTCCCATTCCTATCCTTATATTAGTATAATTCACTTTCATTCAAGAAATAATCTACTACTGCAATTATTATAATTATTTCCCTATATACACAATACAAACAGCTATATTTTTATAATTTGCCAATCCTTTAAACACGTAATATCAAAAACATTTAATAAACCTCCCTTCCTTATACTAAATTATCTCGGCTTCGTTACATACAGCAAATGTACCATATTTTACAAGAAAATACTTACATATATTATTTAAATTCCTAACTCTTAATGCCTGATACGCTATGAGGGCTGGTTCTAATGCATTTGATTTCAAAAAACCCAATAATTTCTTGAAATCTACAAAGTGAAACTTTGCCTTTAAAGGTTGATGTAATCAATAGATTTCAAGGAATTATTGGGTTTTTTGAAATCAAATGCATTGGAACCAGCCCTCCCAATAGAAAACTAAAGTTTTCTTGTATTTATTATTTTATTAATCGCAACTTCCATTTTTACAGCATCTAGTAAACATTCAGGACAGAGATACATATCTCTGCCAGAAAGTTTACATTTCCTTATATTTTTATTATTTTTATTATCACATTCGTAACATTTATCAATAGAACCATAAACTTTGTTTCCAACAAGTTTCTTGGTTCTTGGGTATTCTATCAATAAAGGAACCTTTTTATAAAGGTATCCTTTATGTTCATATTTATCAAGAACATGAATTTCATGGATTTCATGAAATTTATTTTCTCTTTTTATTTTATTATTAATATATATATGTTTTTTTTTGGTGAAACCTACAAAAACTTAATTCATGTTTGGTTGTAAACTGGCAAGGACCACGTTTACCAACTCCGTTACATAAAGGTGAAACCTTTATATATTTATTATTTTTATTTATTAATGGTTGAAATTTTTGAACAAGAAGTTCATAAATTTCTTGGATTAACTTTGGACAGTGTGTTGAGGAACAAGACATATTATTATTTATTAATATATATAAATTCAATTTTATCAAAATTTAGTTTATCATAAATCCAAGAAATTCATGGATTCCATGGGAGGATTAATCGTTCATCATGTAACAATGCATATAGATAAAACAATTACATTCACTACTGGAACGTCGTTATTATTAATTAAACGCTACTTATGCTACGATTTGGGATAACTAACCATTAAAGACGAGCCGAGCTTTAGACGAGCTTGGTCAAAACTCGTGAGACGAGTCGAGCCTTGTGCTACACGAGCTCGAGCCGAGTTTTCAAAAAAGCTCGTTTGAGGAAGACGAGCTTTTGACTACTTTTCAAAAAGCTCGTACGAAAGATACGAGCTTTGTATTATTTACATTTTATGACAATTAGTAAATGATATAATATTACTAAACATTATAAGTTTGCCTTACTTTAGTCATTTATCGCTTGACAGACAAAATAAAGCACTTCTGCCACATTTGAGTTTTTGAAAAAAAGTCAAAAGCTCGTCTTCCTCAAACGAGCTTTAGTCACACACAAGAAAAGCTCGTTTAATTTTAACGAACCTCGAAAAAAGCTCGGTAGGGTAAAACAGGCTCGGCTCGTTTTATATGCCTAGGGATAACTTTACATCAGATAGCCAAATACTCATAACATTCATATTTATTCAATACGTTTAAAGGATTTAAATCCCTAAATACAATTGCAGTTTATGTATACAGCAGTATATGTTTTTTTCAGTCTTGGTTCCAGTACTATTCCAAAATTTGGAATAGGCTGGGAAGCCACTTAAAACAACAAAAAATGGGTATTATATACATATGATCTATTTAAAAAATTAATAGAATAATCATTTTTAAATTTTAAATACTGCTACAACTAAAGTATATATTGTAAAACTTTTAATCAATTTGAATCAATATTCATTAATTCTTATATTTTTGTTGTTACTTTATTTTATTTTTTAAACAAGGAAAGAGAAATTTTCTTTTTAATACTTATTATGCTAAATTTCTTCCAAAACATTTGTTAGTTAATCAAATCAAGATTTTTCATTTGTAAATATATATTGCGTATTAAACACAACTTTAAAATTTGGTTCCAAACAACCATTACTTGATTTCATAAGATTCTTCCAAAAATAGCTTAAACGGCCAGTATTATTAACATAAAGTAGGTATGAATCATGTCAAATTATATAATAAATATGATAATACAGGGCATTCAAAAGTCATCAATCTTTTCCACATGTTTAGTAATTTAAGCTTGTGTTGTACTCTGCCAAGTTTCATACTTTTATACTTTATCGCCTTCTACAATCATGGTTAATATTTAGAGCATTAAAGAATAAGTCTAAAAACTGGACATAAGAAACCTCTAGTTTATTATTTCTTAATCAATTAACTGAAATGCTCGTACTGTTGCATCCACAGTTCTGTGTAGTTACCCTGGTTAAGATTATGGCACAGTTTAGTAGGACATATTCTGTATTGCTGTGTAGTATGTTATAAGGCTCAGTTAATATTGTGCAATATGGAATTATGGTATCACATAGGTTTGACTGGATATATAAATATGTACTTATTTAGATTAGTCTTAATTAAAGAAGTTTGGATATAAAAGAGATGCTTTCCATCTTACAATAAAGTTCTTTAGTTTTTGTGTGTGATTTAATTTAATCAGTTCCTTTATTAAATTATATATTTTTTCTTGCAACAATATTTATCTTAAATCTTGTGGCAATTCACGTACCACTATAAAACATGACACCATAACTTTTATCTTCATCGGTTAATCAGCCAAGTAGCCCTTAAGATATATTGAATCGTAATCTAAGCACAACAAGAGTAGCGTTAAAACAAGACAGATCACAAGCTCTGCAATCACGGCTCGATTATGATTGATTTACATCACTCTAAAAATTACTCTCAAATAGATTTAATAATAGTTCAATGCCGCCCTTAGTTGTATCTCTGGAACTCAATGCTAGATCATTATAAAAGGCAATACTTTTGTAACTAAATAAACGTTATCTTGTTTACATTATATAGGTGAAGAACTGGTTAATTACTCATTCTTTTTAACTGCATCTTTTTTTTTAGTATATTCTCGCAAATCCTATTATATACAAGAGCTTGGGTAAATTACTTCATTAGTAATTTTCTATAGTAACATTTAATAATTAATATAAATGCTAAATATATTCAAGGAATACTTTTGGCCCCTCTTTCTTTATGCAGTAAAATGAGAAAAAGCTTTAAAAAAGATACAGTTTAAATCCTTCTTTATTAAAAAAATGGATAGTGTGCAATAAGTCTATATTTCTACTCTATTTATATTATTTGTAATTTCATTATTATGCCTGGCAGTTTTTACCGTAACTGTCAGTGATTTATCTGAATTGGGAATCACAGGATTACCAATTTAGAGTATTTGTTAAACCATAATGTTTATCATGCATATCAGACCATGCTACATTCCATGCGTCTTGATTTATCGAGACTTGTTTCAAATAAATTCAACGTAAAAAGTATCGTTTATTATGAGCTTATAGAGAGGGTTTATATACTAATTAGATGAGTGGATTAAATGTGAATAATAGTGTAATTAGAATAAACATATGGATATTGTGTGAATATAATAGAATCATGCTTCTATAGTCCCATAGTAGCATGATGATAACCGCATGGAATGTAGCATTGTATGATTTGCATGTCAAACATCATGGTTTGACAAATACTCTAAACTGGTAATTCGGTAATTCCTAATTCTGATAGATCACGTCTATTCATGCCTTTTATTGAATCACAAAAGTATAATTCTATTTTACTCATGCGATATCCATATGTTTATTCTTTTGATAAATATATTAGTTTGCCCGTGATTAAAGGTTTATATTGAGCTTCTTGATTTACATAGCAAGGAGCCCTTTTAATGTCTGTTTTTCGACATATTTGTTAATAATCCACATAGAACAATCCTTACCTTGGTCTATGTATTTTTCAAGTTTATTTTATGATTCTACTCGTTTTTAATTATATAATTCAGTTTATTTTATTGTATGTTACGTTACTCATACTTTTCATATTTTATGATTAAATCTATGTTATCTCTATTTGAATAGTAGAACACAGTTTTATTTGAGATGGCATTTGATTTCTTATGTGTGGAGATAGTATCTTAGTTCAGCACATCGAGCTCAAATTACGGGGCCTAAATTGTTAAACTCCGATTTATGCTGTCTGTATCTTAAATTACCGAGAAAATTGCCATAAAATCTACTTTTCAGTTGATAACTCTTGCAATTTTAGAGCAACCTCAAAGAGTAGTATTTTAAAACAGATATATAAAGGAGAAGAATAAATGTAACAAAAGTCCTAATGAAGCTCATACTTTATTTATAAAGCTATTTCCATTAAAAGCATACAAAAACACAACTTCAATGGACTGTAACTCGAGATAACAACCGTTTAAGCATATAGTTTATAAGTCAAAAACAGTTCTTTTGATTAGTTGTATTATATTCTACCATAAAATTGATTTCGAAAAAATCATCAATTTCTCCTTGTATACCCTCGTCCAAAATTTGGCTTTTTCGAAAAAAGCCAATAACTCTATGAAAAATACCACTAAAATAGCAAATAATATCTCGAATAATAGGTATTTTTTTGCTTTACTTGTTTTAGTACTAACTTTAAGGTTTTATTATAAGTTTCTTTTTAAAATTGCTAAAAATTGATTTTTATGTTTTTGCTTTTTTTGTAATATTTTTGGTGATAAACGCTTTCAATAACTATATGATTAGATGCAAAATTAAATTTCATATTGAGATTAATTAGTAAAGCAAGCCAGGTTACTATGCATTTTGGATGTCAATTTTGCATTGTGAAAATTTAGGATTGTTTTTATCATTTTTTTTCATCATCAGAAAATTTGGGATTTAAACTGCCGCCACGCCTGAGATATATGAAAATTAGGAGAAAATTAGGAGAAATTGTTATTTTTTTGCAGTGCAACGGTATGTAGGGGATGTTTAAATTAGAAAAAATAGTAGTTACGAATGGAACAACTCATTGTAAATTGAAGCAACAAGGTAGTAAAATACTTTTTTCAATTCAACTACTATAATTGAATTTACAAAAGTTCCTTGTAGTACATTTATGATAAATAATTAGATGCAAGGAGAAGAAATCCTTCAAGCATCTCTTTATTTGTATTTTATACCATTTTAATCATGCAATATGTTGCATGATGGCAGTGAATTCTATTAAATTCACATAATACTTTTTTTGCCGTGGTGGTATGGTATAATCGCATTAATTTTTCTTTCAAATAAAATTTTCTTATAACCAATAGCAACTGCTAATTACAATTACAATGCTGGTGATGTCTTAATGTCTACTTCGTTGGCTATTTTTGTCTAGTGAATTCCCACATATGTAGTGAGAGTTATAAGTAAATAACGATTATTTCCAATACAATAAAATAAAGAAGACTACAAGTGATTATATCACGGAGAACGTAAGGTCTTTATTATTAAGTTAAAAAGGAAGCCAGGAGCCATCAGGTC